>CAJNIZ010045540.1:0-44233 GCA_905231905.1 Symbiodinium pilosum
AAGCTTTAAAATAGGGTTTAGCTAAGCCCTAAATTAGGGTTTCACTAAACCCTAAATTAGGGTTTAATCAAACCCTAGCTAAACCCTGAATTGAAGTTTAGTTAAACTTTACATTAGGGTTTAGCTAAACCTTAAATTAAGGTTTTATTAAACCCTAAATTAGGGTTTAGTTAAACCCCAATTAAGCTTTCTGCAGAAAAAATGGTGAACAAGGTTATATGGCAAATTGTTGAATGTAATTGTTTTTGGCATTTGAAAAAGAAGAATCAGTGGCGCACCGCGCCGATTTTTCGGTTTTTACATGAGAATCAATAAAATCAGACATACTGAAACCACCTTGCTTGCCAGTGCATTCATCTGTGCTTAGCTAACCTTAGTTTAAAGGTTAGCTAGGGCCTAGTCTAAGGTTTAGCTAAAGCTCAATTGCAGGTTTGGCTGAACCCAAAGTGAAGTTGCAGCTCAAGCTTAGATTAGGTTTAATCACACCCTACTTTAGGGTTTAGCTAAACCTTGAATTAGGGTTTAGCTAAACCCTAAATTAGGGTTTAGTTAAACCCTAATTTATCGAACCCTACTTTAGGGTTTAGCTAAACCCTAATTTAGGGTTTAGCTAAACCCTAAATTAGGGTGTAGTTACTACCTAAATTAGGGTTTAGTTAAACCCTGGCTAAACCCTGAATTGAAGTTTAGTTAACCTTAGTTCCAGGTTTAGCTAGGCCCTATTCTAGGGTTTAGCTAGATCCTAATTGAGGTTTAGCTAAACCTTAATTTAGGATTTAAGGTTTAGCTAAACCCTAAAGTAGGGTTTAGTTAAACCTAATTCAGGGTTTGGCTAAACTTCCATTAAGCTTTGGGAAGCACCGGCCAGCTGGAGAGTCAGCAAGTAGTTCATCAAGCTTAGAGCTCCTTCGGGTCTTGTGTGTACATCTGTTTCTCTCTTGCTCTCCCATTCCCTGTCTCTCTCCTTACATATTCATGTATGCACACGAATGTATATGCACGCACAGATATATGCATACACACCTACACATATACACGCATACTCTTTCAGACGTACACGCATGGACGTATACACATGTGCACACATACACACATGACGCATACCTGCATACACTCGTGCATACTGGGCGTGGTCTTATGTGCCGGGTCTTTCTGTGATCGCCAACGCAGTGTCCCTTCTGGCTGTTGATGTGTGCGGCATCCTCATCGGCTCGGTCGACGAGATCCGGGTCGTGGGCTGAATTGTTTTCCATGATTTTCTGTGCTTCAGTCAGAGACAGGATTGACTCGTTGATTGAGCGCAATCGAGGTCCTGCGTTGGGTCTGCGGAGCAAATGGATCCGACAGGGTCTCGGCCCGCCTGGCTTAATTTTGCTTCGATTTGCTCAGGGAGCCCGAAGAACTCTTTCGTGTCCTGTCTTTTGCGAATGCCGCGGTGTTGCCTCATGTACATTGCTGCGCAGGCTTTAGGCTCAAAATCAGTTCGGTGGATCCACATTGTAAAGTCGTGTTCTAAAGGTTCGTTGAGGCGGGCTTGCAGGAAGACGGTTTTAGTTGGGGTGGGACTCTGCTGTGTGAAGGTCGACTCTGTTGGAGCTCTCGGCCATGGAGATATTGGTCTGGCTCTGAGCAGTTGCAGCATGGGTGTTGTGCATTCTGCTTCGTCGTTCATCTTGACATTTTACTGTGTCAGCTGCAAGAGATTCTTGAGGACGGGGCTTGGAGAGACTTTCAAACCAAATGCGGTGGCTGGCTCCTGTCACTGTGTCCCTCTGTCTCTCCCTCTCTTTCTCTGAGCTCGGGACGGCCGTGGGCAAGGAGTGCCCTATCCCACCTCAGACTAGTGTGAAACTTAAACCTCACCCTACAGATGAGGAAGGCCTCTGCCTCTAGGCGAGGTGCCATTGGGCAGGCGCAGCCAGCCAGGGGGGCGCGCTGTGTCTCAACCTGGCTTTCTCGCGCTTACTAACCAGGGAAACATCCAGCTCTATACATCCCCGGACTTGTACAGGGAAACCATGGCAAACCCCCACTAAAGGGTTGGGAGGAACACCTCAGCTGGGGAGCGAGGGCGAAGGCCAAGTTGCTGGCGCTAAAACGCTTTCCTCAGCTTTAAAGCGAGGAAACCCGACTTTACTACACCCAGATACGGGGAGTGGACAAAGGAACCTGTCAGGCCGCATCTGGGCCTGGAAATAACTATGCGCCTGCTAGTTGTTCTTAATCCCTCCAACCCAAACTGGCTGCAGCAAGTCAGCAAGCAGATTTGCCAGCCCTAGCTGGCAATTGGCAAGTCTTGCTGGCAATACACCACCCCGCTTCCGGTGGAAGGTAAACATGGAGTACCAGACTCTATGCTGGGCGCCGCTCCCCCTAATTGAAAGGCGCAGGGCCGACGCTTACCCCTCAACCAGGCGCGGGGTTCACGCTTTCCCCTCAATGCGACGGCGCAGGGAACGACGCCGCGCAGCTCCCAGACAAAACCTGGACCCCAACTTAACCCTCAACCAAAGACAGAGGGGTGCAGGAGAGGCCTTAAAAGGATCAGGCAAGGCACTACCCTAGGGCCGGCCTTCCAGCCTTAGCCAACACCGAGAACCTTCGCGTTGCCTATACTCGTTGACATCCTATACTCGTTGACATCCTCACCCTGCTAGGGAGGAGCGCAAGCCCTATAGAAACAAGGGTCCTAAAAACCCAACCCCGGAATTAGGTGCTATAGAAGGGAAGCATCTCTCTGGACACCCACCTGGGGCAGGGCCGTCGCAAAAGCTCATCTTAGTGTCCGGTACGGCAAGCAGTAAAATGCCGCAGCTTAAACTCACCCTCAAGGGAGGATAGCAACAAATGGCCAGAACCCTTTGAGAGAGGAATCCCTTCCTATAGATCCAACGCACTCCCACACAACTGTTTGCACCGATCCGTTGCGCACTCCGCAGGCCGAGTGAATCCTGAGTTGCACAATCTTGGAACTTGTGCCAGTGTAGGGTTATAGGTGGAATCAAAAGAAAGAGACCCCCTAAAACAACGAGCCCCCCCACTAAGCCCGGAGCCGAATCCTAAAACGACTCGGAGGAGATGGGTGGGGAAAATCTCGCAACGAGCCAGGCATGGGCAAGCTGGATACCATGCGACGTGGGCAAATAGGGCAAAACAATGCGACAATGGCAGGAATTGTCCAAGCAAACAAACTCTCATCCTCCAAGCCCAAGCACATACAGGAGAATGCTGGCGCTTGACCAAAGCGGGAATCACCGCTGTCTCTCTCTTTCTCTCCCTCTCTCTCTCTCTCTCTCCCTCTCTGAGCTCGGGACGAGCCAGTGCGCTGCGAATCTTCCTTTATTTCTTAGTGTAGATGCTGTTGTTGTTTACGTTCTGTATCCGTTTGCAGGTTCTTTTTCGAGCAATGATGCTGGACTTGTGCTACATATTTTGGTAGGTGCGCGATCCGTGCTGGAGAGCCATCGTAGATGTCAGGTGGGCGATCCGTGCTGGCTGCGTGCGTGATCCGTTGCATCACGTGCGGGACAAGTAAGCGCGCCAGCGCCTGGATTCCTCGTCTCAGGAGGAGCACGACCATTATTTGTTCTTGTATGCTGTTTCATCGGGATGCCTGACATGCGTGCAATTCTGGCTTCGCAGTGGAACCAACTTGAACCGAGGCACCGAGCATCATGCGGATTAGACTCCGTTGACGTGGACTAAGGGGTCGAAGGCAGGTTCTGAGATCAATTGACCTGGTGACTCCTTCCCGGTCTTCGAATCGTGAGCCGATTGATGGCACTGAGAAAGATTTAGTCGAGTGCTCACATGACGCGGGGGCTGGTCAGAACATCTCGGATGTTTTGCTCCTGACGGTGGGAAAGCGCTCTCGCTCTCCGTTGCGGGCTGTTTGGGCTGATCCGCTGTCTGCGCAGCCGTGCAGCGGTCCCGTCTGTTCTGTTACTGGATTTGGCGCGGTGCCACCTCCTCCGCCGCAGCCACCGCCGTTGTCGTCCGCAACTGAGTCCGAAGAGGAGACTGAGCTGTCATATTCGGATTGGGCTGCGGGTCAGAACGGCTTTGAGAAATTCCGCGATTTTTGGTTTCCTCATGCTGCTTTGCGGGAGGACGTGAATACAAGCATATCTTTGGCAGGTGCGTGTCTGGCTGGGGATTTCCCCCGGGTTCTCGTGAGTTGTTGGAACATGAGGACGCTTCGGTGTTTCTCGTCCGACCGGATGTTTGGGCTGCTGGTCTACCAGATTATTTAGATGATTTCACGTTGCGAGAGTATGTTCAGCTGGCCATGCATAAAGCCGGACAGGGGTCCAAGAGAAGAGACGATCTGCAGCAGGTTCTACGCATGTTGGATGGGCATGAAGCTGTCGAGGCCAGGGAGTTTGCGTGCTGTGAAATGAACGACAAGGAATCCACGCTTTTCGGCGAGTGAGCTTGGATGGCTTCAACTTCAGCATTTATAGCCTGCGGGAATGGTGCCGCCAGGGTCAGCTCGTGTCTGCTGCCTATCGGGGCTCTCTGGAAAGCGTCAGGAACATGCTGCGCGTGGAAGGTATAGCTTTGACTTCTCGATTGTCGTCTGGCTTTCCGCACCATCCTAGAGTCGCTCGGTGGCCTTTGCGTGCTTTGCTGACGGCTCGTGCAGAAGCGTCGCCGGATGCTAATATGAAAGAAAGTATGCAGAGCGTTCGGCAGATACTGCTGGATTGGGAGTGGGACTTGGCGCGGAGATTTCACCTTGCGGAGAATATGCTCTCGGACCAGGCGTGCGCACGCTTGAATCTCTTGCTCGCTGGGACTTCGTCTTTGGAATCTGTGCCCGACCCGTGACGGGAGGCGGCACTCTTCAGATCTGCTCGTGAAACGTACAGAGGGCAACTTCGGTCAGCAAACGAAAAAAATGTTTGCTGCGGTACGATGTGGTATGCTGCTTCTCCAGTTTGCCGTAGTACATGTGTCGGAATTTTCCTGTGGTTGTTAGGCGGCTTCCGGGACAACGGTCGACGCGGGCCTGTGTATGGCGATGCAGGGGCAGGGATTTGCGGACTTTTGTCTTGCGACTTATCTCTGTTGCTGCTTGAGACTGTGGGAGGTGTAGCTATTGCCCTTCCTCGTATCAGGTTGGATTTGGCGCGTGGATCCGTTTCCTTGCTGGAGCTGCGAGCGATCCGCGATGGAAAGCCGTGGTAGACGCCGGTCGCGCAGTGTGAGGTGCGCGTTGGTGCCTAGATCACCGCGCCGGCATTGTTTTTGTTCGGGATTTTTCTGACTTTGGACCGCGTTGAGCGGCTTTGGCAAGTCAATGGAGGCTTCGTGGAGCGCAGGGCTCGCCTCATGTGAAGTCTCGAGTGGTATGCGCACACCGGCTTCGAGACGGACAGCGATTCAGATAAGTGGGTCTCAGGCGGCATGACCAGCTGGCCCTGTGACGCTTTGGTGGTCTACGAGTCCGAAGCTCTGAAATTGTATCTGGGAAGCATTGCATCCGCATTTCGAGTGGATGAGATCGATGGCCCCGACTTGGAACTTGTGATCACTACGAACAAAGACGACCAGCTGGAGCACGGGTGTCCGCATTCTTGGAAGAGTTTCTTCGCGGGGCATGAACTGGCCAATCTGCGTTACAATGAGCCACGGGTTTGGGAGAATGACTGGAGGCATTACCTGGGGAAAATGCAGGGGTTCCTGACGACCTGGAGCATACTCGTGCACGATTTCAGTGCCTGGCTTGCAGCGACGGCTTCCGCAGCTGGCGGAGTTGTGGCCCTGGTGCACTGCTTCGGCGGAGTGAACCGCTCCTCTTCGGCGGTTCTTTGCTTGAATAAGGCACTCGCGGGCCTGAGTTTGGAGGACGCGCTTCAGGCGTCCGTTTTCTGTTACAAGCCGTGTCTCTGTTCGTGGCGGCGCCGGGACTACTTTCTGCCGGCTCTTTTGTTATTGAGCATGTATATAGAAACACTCTAGCTTCCACCCGAAACGGGGTTGATGGATAGCGTCGGAAGTGCCGGACGGTCAAACGCTTGCTGTCGGCGGCAAAATATGTTTCTGAATGTGCTTGTTTGTGTCAATTTGAGTATCAGTTGAGAGAATCAGTTTGCTGGTAAGTAGTTGCCGGTGCGCTGTCGGCTCAGATAGCTGCAGTTGGACGACCCGTGGATGGGAAGCTGGCTGCAGTTGTTCTCGAGATTGTCAGTGTGCTTTCTTAGCTATGCCGGCCACGGTGCTACGAAGCATCGAGTTCCGAAAAGACGTGACACACTGGTCCAATCGGCAAGACTGCAAACCCACAGGCGGTAAATTTGCGCGAGAGTATGCAGTGTGCTTACGTTGGTCGGATGGCAGTTGTCATTGTGATGTTGTGCAGCGGGTGGCGTCTGGCGCCGGAAGGAGTTGCTATCGTTTTGCGGAAATGCCTGAACTATGCTTGAAGTTGTTCGCAGCGGAGGATCGTTGGCAGCGACACCCAGAAGAGGAGGCCGCGCTGCTGCAGTACCAGCCGCACCTGCCGGGAGGCTTGCCTCGTTGATATGTCTGTGGAGCTGCGAGGAGTTGTGGAAATGTGGCGTCAGAATCGCGGGACCTGCCTGCCATCAGATATGTGTGGAAGAGTAAACTGGTAGCTTCCACTTTATCGGCCCGGTCGGCTCCCGAGAGCGAGCCAGGTCAACTGTACGCTGCTCTGTGGCACGAGCACGTGCAGCATGCGTACCTTGTTAGGACTTGCGACCAGCTGGGAATTGCTGCGAGCAAAATCATTCCTCTCGAGGTCCACGATTGGATAGAGGATCCCGGATGCGGGCCTGGTGCCGGCCTTGCTCGGACTCCTCGCCTCCATCAGTTCCGGGCGATGTTTCGGGTCGTGCTGCACGGAACCTGGTTTTCTTCCTGCGCGTCGTTCGTTTGCGCTAAACATACAATTTCATGAGGTGCGGTCTGCTTGGGCGAGGAACCTTGCTAGATGGGGCAAGCTGGCTCCCGGCTATTCAGTTGAGCTGCAATGGTCGGATAGACAGGAGCAGGTTGACGTTATAGAGTGGCAAATGTCGGGGCAGAGCAGGCACTGCTACCGTTTTGGCGGAACGACCTGTCTGTGTTTGAAGATGCACCCCGTTTGCATGTACGCGGACGGCAACCTAAGGGAGGACCATCTATTGCATGAGTATGATTCCCGTTTGTCCCGCCATCTGCCGCGTTTCTGTGGTCGTTTCCTGTTGCCAGTGCTGGACTGTCGGCGAGAGACTTTGTTGGCGGACGTTCTGGTGCTGGAGATGGTGGGCCCTACATTGCAGTCTGTGCTGGAGTCACTTGACGCGCAAAGCGATCCTGGACTATCGGGAGAGTGTGTGCAGGAGATTTTCATGCAAGTTCTGTACGCGTTTGAGAAATTGCGGGGGCACGGCCTTCGTGTGTTGCATGTCGGCTGGGCGGATATCTGACTGAGTCATGCCACAAATACGTGGAAGTTCGTAGATTTGAAATGCTTTGAGTCATCTCAGAATATTGCAAGCATTCGCCGTTGGTTGCAGCCCGTTTGGAAAAGGCACGCGAAGCCGGCGCCTCAGACTGAGTCGGGTGACAGTATGAAATCATGTGGTACGAGTTCGTGCAGCATGGGCTCCAGGCAACTGAACGGCCAGTGGAGATCATTCGTTCTCGGCCTACTGGAGTGACGCGGTTACGCCGATTCCCTCAGGGTTTAGATGATCTGGTAGCAACCGCTCCAGCTGCTTCGTCAGGCTCGCTAGACGACCCGGGATGGGAAGTCTTGCCCGCGTAGCAGAACTCTTGTCGCTTGCAGTCAAACAGGTGCTGCAGTTCTGTAGTCGGTGATCGGTGTAACTGTTCTGCCTGAGGCGGCTTATTTGTCTGCGCTCGACGACGATTTAGTCAATCAGCGGACGCAGAGCTTCAAGGCCCGGGTTGGGGAGGCGGTGGCTGGCTTCAAGTTTGCTTTCGAGACTGTGCTAGAGCCACCGGGAATCATGGGTTTCTGAGGCAGCTGGTAGGCGTGGGGGAAACTTGTCGCCTGGGCCGCACAGGGCGCTGCTGGTCCCGAACTCAGCTGATAGTTTTGTTTTTGCTTTGTGTGCTCATTTGTGCAAGCAGGCGTGGGGTTGCTTTTGTGCGTTCGGCGAAGCTCATTTCCAGCTGCTAGCGGATAACAAATCTTTGTTCGCGATCCTCGTTCTTGACCATAGTCAGGTGAGCGTTCTCCATCAAATACCTTTTCCCATGCGACGTGAAGTGGATCCTGGCCATAACGGGTGTCGCCCTGGGCTGACCAAGTTCACCACAGACCCCACAAACAATGGAAAAGAAAACAAAACACTTCACCAACTGCCAAACACTCCGAAAATTGACACCACGCCACCAAAAGTAGCGACTCGTAGCAGCATCAGGGGAATCGCGCAAACTGCAGTGCCCACGCGCGCCGGGTTGAAAACACTTCGGAATGCTGCCCCGGCAGGTTGGCTCTCGGCAATCTCCCGCGCCTACAATTTGGGCGCGGTCATCCCCGAATGCAAACTCTCTCTCTCTCTCTCTGACTTTCTCTCGCTCTCTCTCTCTTTCTCTCTCTCTGAGCCTGGGACCTAAGCATGACGATTCCGGCAGGGGCAATTAATGATCCAGGGCCCTATGACTAAAGAGGAAGTCATTCGCTGCAGTCGTCGACAGTTGGGTGCGAGGTCGTCGTCTCAGTGCGCCAGCTCTGTCGCTACGACTTTTCGTGATCTTGCATGTTTCATGCTCGTGCTTTCGATGCATGTTCCTGTGCTGGTAGTTCAGCTCGGCTCTAAAACTCGATCAAAGTGTTTCGATGTCTAGTCTGCCCTCACTGCTCGACATGACTCTGCTTCTGAAGCCTTTGGAGTACCAGGGCGCGAAGGACAGCGGTGGCCGGCAGGTTCGTGATGGTGTCCGAGCAAGAGACCTGCCGCATTGAGAATGTGCTGCATTGCAACTTCTCTCCTAGCTTGGGCCATGCTGCGCTTTCTCTCCTCAGATCAAGGTGTTCCCTGTGTGTGTGTGCCTCCTGCGAGAGAAACTCACGAGCAATGGATGTCGATCTGCATATGAAAGGAAGGATTGGGAACGCGGCTGCCTCTCAGTCAAAGCCTCTCAAGCGACGCGGCAAGGGGTCGACGGCCAGGAACGCGTCGACTGCAAAGACGGTGGAGGTCTACTTGGCAGCCATGGTCCTGGGGCATAAGGTGGTGTATGTGGAGTCGACCAATGACTGAGAAGCCTGCTGTGAAGTGAAGTGAAATGAAGTGAAGCGTGGGGCGACCACGCCACAGTTGGCGGAGCACTGCTGCACAGGGAACATTGTTTCCATTGAAGGGGCTTCTGTGATTCCGTCCCAGAATCCTTTTTCTATTTCCAGACCGCCCTATCACTTGAGAGTGAAGGGGATTGTCAACCTCGTGCTGCTGATCAAAAAATTGGACACTTTGCCTTGGGGCGTGCCGCAGTCGGTGCATCCTTTGGTGCCTTTGAGATGCTTGGATCGAGTCACCACGAAACAGCTCATCTGTGTGGCTGTTCGCGTAGAGGGCAATCCAGGCGTGGCTGAGCATCCCGCAAGGAGCGGGCCTGCCTTGGTGTGCAACGGCATCGTGCAGCAAGAGAGTACCAAGGTCCGGTGTTCGTTTGGGAGGGAGCATGCCCAGGCTCTCGCTGCCATACCACTAGGCGATATTGTGTTGCTGTACTGCGTGCTGGTGGAGAAGGGGAAGCAGGACAGCTGGGAATTGGTGTCTTGGCGTGGGATGCAGGTGCAACCATGTCCTGACGAGCTTCGAGATAGAATCCAGGACGGTCTCTCAGCTGCGGATATTGACTGAGATGCCGGCCAGGGATTGGAAGGCAGCGAAGGCGGTCGATTGCTCCCTCAAACACCGTCTTCAATGTCGCTGGTCTTAAGGTAAAGGGTAGTAGCTCGGTCAGGACGGAAACCGATGAGTGGATTCTGGACTGCTGCGGCGTTTGCAAGAGAGCCTGTCCTTGTCAGGTGATAACGCAGAAACCTGCGCGTTTTCCTTGATTGTCCTTTATTTCTCTTATGCGTTCTTTGCTTGTTTTGCGTAGGCTCACCCCGACGCGGAGCACATCAACAGGGTGGTCCTGCGCGTGATGCTCGCGGACAGCCACTGTCAGTGCAGCATGCCCTTGTACCACGTTCTGGTGGAGGTCGCTCTGTCGTCCTCCGGAGACCGGCATTTGCCAGAGCCGCTGGTGGATAATCTGGAGTTCCGACACAACAAATCGATGCGGTGCGACCACGCTGATGGCGACTTTTTTTGTCGCCCTCAGTGTGGTCACACGCTGTTTTTAATGTTTAACACTCCCGCCCCTTTCCCCGCCCTTTCCCCCTCCCCCAGCCTGCCCTTCCCCTCCCCCTCCCCCCTCCCCTCCCCTACTTGTGCTTGCCTCTGACTTATACATGGAAAATGCATCCATCTGACCAATCTGAAAAAAGGCAGGAGGGATGCCTACACATTTATTTAAGGATGCCCAAATAGGGAGGAACCACCTTCCAAAACACATCCATACATGGAGGAAGCAGCCTCCTCAAACCCATCCATACAGGGAAGAAGCCCCTCCGAAGCGCATCCATACAGGGAGAAAAGGAAATGCTTTGAATACCAGCATTTCCTAATTGTAGCCCCTACTTGTTGTGGGGGTAAACCTACACCTAGAATCGAAGCTTCAAATGGATGACAACATCAACAAGATCCAGTTGGGTGTCGGGTTTAGGCTACAGGGATGCTTAACTGTTTCTTGCAAGGGGGCTTGGAAGCTGAAGTTTTGAGGTTCAGTGATTTGGGTTGCTAAACTGGTTCCTTCTGGGGGGCCTGGAGGTTGAAGTTTTAAGGTTCAGTGATTTTGCTTGTTAAATTGGTTCCTTCTGCCAAGCCTGGGAGATTCAAGCTTTAAGGTTCAGAGCTTTTGTTTGCTAAGCTGTTTTCTTCTGGGAGCTGGGAGGTTCAAGCTTTGCAGTGAGGGTTACTTGATTTTTTAGCTCTGGAGGGCTGGGGGGTTGAAATTTACAGGGTCAGTGATTTGGCTTCTTCACTGTTTCTTTTGGGGGGCTAGCCTTCTTGCCAAGATGCCCTTGCCGAAGGCCACAGGAAGCCAAAGGTCCAAAAGTTCAATGTGATTAAACATCTCTTTTTGCCTTCTGCCAAGATGCCGCTGCAAAAGGCCACAGGAAGCCAAAGGGTCCAAAAATTCAATTTACTTCAACATCCCTTCTTGCCTTCTGCCGAGATGCCCTTGCAAAAGGCCACAGGAAGCCCGAACCCAAAACGTATCCCCGGGTTTGGGAGCTCCCTGGGAATAGACATGCAGTAAAATTCAAAGGCTTTGCCCAGGTAAATCTTTGGGATAAGTACCGGGAGCTAAAAGGGATTTCAGTGAGTGAGGGGTGGGCTTGGGAGCCCCCTGGGAATAGACATGCAATAAAACTCGAAGGCTTTGCGCAGGTAAAGCTTCGGGATCAGTACCTCTGAAAGCCTGAGCTAAAGGGGATTTCAGTGGAAAAGGGGCGATGCATATATAAAGAGGCCGCTAGACTTCAAATTCGGGTTTAGCTAAACCCGAAACTAAGGCTTAGCTAAAACCTAAATTAGGGTTTGGCTAAGCCCTAAATCAAGGTTTGCTGAACCCCAATTTAGGGCTTAGCCAAACCCTAATTTAGGGCTTAGCCAAACCCTAATTTAGGGCTTAGCCGAACCCTAATTTAGGGATTAGCTAAACCTTAGTTTAGGGTTTAGCTAAACCTTAATTTAGGGCTTAGCTGCACGCTACATGTATAAGGAGGCCGCAAAGACGTTTGAGTAAATGGAAGCAACACTTCCTCAGCGAGGTTTAAATAAATTGAAGCAAGGAGATTCAAACCGATCAACCGATCCACCCAAAACCGCCAGATCTTCTGACCCCTCAGGGAGCCCGACGAACGTCCGAAACACCAAAGCCGAACCCAAAACATGCCCCAACTTGGATGAACCTTTACATATCTTCTCAATTATTTCAAACCTATTCTGAAGATTGATAATCATAGATCTGATTCTCAAGATCTTCTATACAAAGGAATGGAATATCTTTTTATCTGAGAAAGAATGAATATTGAGAAAATAAGCACTCGATATATACATTTTACTCGATAATTTCATAGATATCTATTATCATTTGAAATTCTTCCCTGCTATTTCAATTTATTGATTTCGTCTATTATCTTCCTTCTTATCTAATACGTTGAAGATAACGATGGATTTTATCATCCGGAAGATAGATATTATTTTCTTATTCCATTTTTTAGTTTGCAATATCTTCTTTTCGTCAATTTGAATTTTTATTAGGATATAAGAAGAATATTTTCATATAAGATCAAGATAGATAAATAGAAGAATTTCAAAAATTCCAAAGATTATTGATGGTAATTTCGCCTCTTATCATTCGAAGACTTATCATTCTCAGATCCTTATCATATCCTTCATTGAGAATGGATATGATGAATCGCTATCATTTTAAAGGAATTTTGAATCTATGAATCTTGAATATATTGGAATATTTGAGTCCGAGGAGATTTAAGATATTTTCTTATCGTATTTCGATTTCGACAAAAAATATTAATTTGAAATTTGAATTTCTTTCATTGACAAAATAATATTAGATGACTCTCTATTTAGATATATATCTATCATTCATATTTGATATTATTCATTCCGAAATACGATAGAATATATTCTTATCGTTTCAATCTCGAGATGAGAATCCTTTGCTCATTTCTCCGAAATGATCAATTCTTCTTGAAATATCAAAATCATATGAGAACAAAATGAGAGAATATCAAAAAATATTCCGAAATAATCATTTTTCATTTTAATATCGATATTATATCTCTATATATTTTTCATCGATGATCCGATAGATTAGAATCAGATTATCTATAATGAATAAATATACGTGAAAAGATATCTATAGAATACTATTGATATATATACAAGAAAATTATTAGATTCTATTTCAGAAATCAAAAATCTATTGCCCTATAGAATTTAATACATCTTATCTCGAATAATATTAGATAGATGATCATATTTCTGATCATATACTAAATAATTATACGATCTCCAAAAAAATCTTGACCCCTTTCCATCAATTTCCACATTTCTTCGCCGAATCAGATATATCTATTAGTTAAAAATATCGAAATCATAATTTGAGATAATCCGATTCCATCTATCCGCCCAAGAAATGATAAAATTTAGAAGCTCTATTCTCGATAATTCAAGAAGATAATTTTGATTTTGAAGATATTTCAGAAGAAAACCAGAAGATCAATCTTCCATTCAAATGATTTTCTATTATTCTAATATTTTTCATATTCGTCAAAATCTAAAGAAATGTATATCTATCATCTAGAATTTCAAAATCAATTCTTCTATCAATTGAAATTCTTTCAGAAAATATTTTCCAAAATAGAAATATTGAAGATTATTCATCAGATAAATCTAGGAAATATACGAAGATTTTCTATTCTCAAATGATTCCAATTTCCCAATTATCAATATTCATTCGGAAATATTTTTATTTAGAAGATAAATCTTATCCTAGATTCGTTGAATAAGATAATCGAAAGATCTAATAGATATCAGATTGGATAATTTCGATTCATATTCTAAGAACGATTCTCGATTGCCCTCCAGCGCTATATCAATCATTACCTCCTATATATGATTGAAATATTCTTCCGGGGATTTCTCTATCTTTTATCAATGATTCCTAAATACCGATTGCTAGATAACGCAAATCGAAGACGATAGATATCGTGCTAGATCTACGAATATCTCTCGGACGGAATTCGTATTAGATCATTGTTCGTATATTATCGATAATTATTCTTCTTATCTTTCTCCAATATATCTTCTAAATAGAATAAGAATTCATATGAAAACGAATAAATCTCATCTCCTCTATATAATTATCCTATCATATCTATATAGAAAATATGCCTATCATCTAAATATCTTATATATCTAAATTAATCATATCTCCGAAATATTTAATATCTAAAATCAGAATTCTCTATATCAAATTCCTCCTTATCTCTAATATATTTCTATCTATATTTCTCTTTTCATATTTCATCATAATAATCTTATTCTATTTGAAACTCATCTAAGAAAAAGAAATCATATTATTTTGAATTTAGAATTAGCCCATTACCTCCAATAACGAAATATTTATTTGAGAAAATCTATAATAGAAAATCCGATGACCAAATAATAATCAAGATTTGATATGAAATCCGATGAATTATCAAGATCTTAAGACCGTACATGATATATAGATTCTGAGAGATTTTAGATCTCCGCCCCGACTCTTCGCATTCCGAAGAATAGCCGCGCAGACAACCAAAGAGAGGGAAATAAATCGAAATCTTAAGAGAATTTTGGATACGTGATCTTTTTTTGATAAATCAATTAATATAAGAATTGAAAATATCTATATATATCATCTAAATTCAAGGAAATAATTTTCAGATCAATTTCGGGGAGAAGAAAGAAATCTCATTATTCAAGAATTCCAAAGAAGAATCTAATCAGATATATCTACGATTATTATTGAAAGATCAAGAATCAGAAGAAGAATCGTTATCCGCCTTCCAATCGTGAATATCCGCCACCTCCTGCCACAAATTAGATAGGAAGACGCCGAACGAAGAAAAATAATAACGCAGAAAAAGAAGCTCAAACGAAATGAAGGATTGACGAGAAAATACGAAAATCTATTCAATCCAATCATCTGCGCGCTCAAATTTCCTCTCTCGCAGATCTAGAATCATCATTTCCTGAGGAATATGAGGATCTATGATCATCTTCCTTCCGAATACGTAGATAGGAATTGAATAGAATGATCATAGATTTCCGGCGGATCCTGGCTTCTATCCCGAGCCCGCTACAATTAACCATACGCATATTTCTGAGATACGAAGGAAATCATTATTGATTCAAAGCCTATATCCTGTATATGATATCTTCGGATCATTTCACGATCTTGGCATTTATGCTCGAATCAGATGACCGGAAAGGAGAGATAATCGAGATGCCCCACGTAAGCTTCAACATAAGATCCCAAATAGATTGTCTATAAATATCTAGAGGAATCGATCAAATAATTACCGGATATTGACCTGGCGAGTCTACCAAGAATTAAGTATATTCCAATTTCTAATGATAATTTCTCTCATATCGAAGTCTACAGATTTCATTACGAATTATATTACGAAAGATAATTTATTTCCCGAATATATATTATGCAAATTATATCATCTAAACGAATCTTGAAGTTAAATATATCATGAGATATCATTTCGTCTTCAAATAATTAATTGCCAAATTCTATAGAAAGAATGAAATAGAATATAATATTAGATAAATATATATCAAACTCATAATTTTTGATCGCCCGAATTCCCCCATCCAATCCAAATATCCGCCTGCATCTATCTCTCTTAGATCATCTATATATATTTATCCTTTAAATAAAATATAATCTTCTTCATACTATAGAATCTAAATATTTTTATCATTATTGTAAGAAATATATAGTATATGAAAGATTATAATATTACGATACGATTATTTATATTTATTTCATTCGCGTGCAATTTCGATTTTCTCTCTAAGAGAGAATCTTTAGCAATCTTAGTTTTCGCGCGATTAATAATTTTATAATTTCTTTATTATACTTTTAGTTCAAACAAAAAATCAATATAAAGAATCGTATCCTGCGAATATTTAATTCTGCGAAGATAGATTATCTCAGAGAAATCGATGAAAAGAAGTCATGAAGTCCTCCTAGTATATAGAGAAATCAGATAAGGAGCCAAGAATTTCATGAATATATATCTATATATATAAATTCATATGAAGACGAATTCAATAGCCTCTCCGGCTAGCCTAGATTCGTTGATTTCTTGTCATATTTTAAGGTCCCTGGCAACATTCAATTGTATTAGAATCTAGTTATAGTAAAATTAACGTGAGTTTCAAAGTATAGCCTGATTTCGAGACTCCCTTGACGATGGCAAGAAATCGTTTTAGCAACGAGTTCTTCCCGTCTGAGCCTTGGATCTGACAGTCAATGCATGAAACCGCGGTACGTGAATCACGATGAACGACAGCCTCATGATATTACTTGCACTTACTACCTCAAGACCGTAGGCGGCTAGCTTGTCATTTCCCAGTTGCTACTGAAGGTCAGCAACTCCTTGCGGACTCTTTCCTTTGCCGATCCTGCACTTTTGCAGGCCCCTTCATGGGCCTATGCTCGGCCCTCAATCACCTGAATAGTGGTGTGGGACCCGAAGCTTATCTGAATAAGATTCTGGACAAGGAAGCACTACATTCTTAATTGAAAAGCTCTGCGTTGGCCCTCTTGGTGAGTTGTCAGTGCTAAGATGGTGCCAATGTCCCTGTTCTGAAAAGCGGCGGCTTCCGACTACGAGAACTACAAAGAAAAGTCACAAGACATCTAGGCTATGGGCCCTGGCTAGTTACATCAGAGCCCGACCAGAGCATGAACGTTGATTTTGGGAAATCTGCTGATGAGAAGCGTCTGCTGTCAGGGTAATAGTATCTCAGAGCATTACCATTAACGTTACGCACGTAGATCCTTGACAACACAATTGCTATCGAAATAGCTTCCTCCATGATAAATGGCAGCTATGGCATTTGAAATCAAGCACTATCCACTGCGCTCACTAACACCTCAGGTCCCACTATTCAGGCGCTTGCAAGCTACGTGTGCAGCTCACACGTTCAGATCTTCTCAAGGTCATCTTAGGAGCCACAGTCGCTGAGAAGCCTCCCCTCAAAGCAAGGTTTGTGGGGGCTGAGAGGGGCCCCGTGCCAAGTTTGGCGCGACAATGCTCGGGTCTCATGAGTCACACTCCGAAACCAAGCACTTTGCACAGGGAGTTCCCCCGCGGCTGCGATCGAGAAATCAAGAATTTTAAAGAAGCAAATGACAGCTTCCCAAGCATTAAGACATAAAGAGCCTACGAGTTTTTCTATGAAGACCGGAAACCGTGCCAGGCTTTTCATTTCTTAAGCAGACAACCACCTAGCCAGTATGTAAATATCATCAAAGCTTTTGCGCGAGACAAATATCAAGACATGGAACCACGCTCTGCTGGGCGATGCTCAAACTCTGGTCTGCTGGAACCAGTGTTTGCGGGTCAAGGGCTTGTGTACAGCATCCGATAACCTTCAGGACAACCGTTTATATATACGCATATATACATATAGCCTCATCTGAACACGTTTCTTGTTGCAATCCCAAGATCTTGTGGACATCACAACGCTGGCGCCGACACCTCCGGCGGCGACGACGCCGTGGTAAGGCAGGCAATGAAATCCCCAGCCGGAGGGCTTTAAGCTCACAAAGCTCGAAGTTGGTCCTGCAGGAGCCCAGAACTGATGCTAACAGTGTAGGAGTTTGCACCCGTTGTCCTGGGCTTTTGTAGATTGTGGAGGGGGAGTTGGCATGAGCATGGCGTGACAGCCTTGAGCTAATGGCACTGGGCCCAAGGTTCTTGAGCACTTGGACGTCTGCTCAGGGTGACGTTTCAAACGTAGGGCGTGAAGCTCGCGATTAAACAAATCCGCTATAGCCTGCTGCTACAGCTTGGAGCAGCTGGAGTTTGGGACTTGGCCAACAAGATTTGAGCTTTGGCGGCTTGTTGCTTCTGCTCTGAGACTGAAATCTCTGGGGCCGAGACTGTGAGACCGATGCCTGAAGGACGACTCGAAATCCCTGCCTGCAATCTTGAACCCCAACTGCCTAAACCTAAACTCTAGATCTAGTATGCTTTAGGATTCGCTTCCAACGCCTGCATCTTGGCGTCTCATTGCCTCTCAGCCTCGGCCTATACATGGACATGGACCCTAACACCGAGAGTTTTGTTGGTAAAAGTCAGGTCTAAGGGGTTTTCTTTACAATCTCAGCTGTTGGGCTTTCATGATGCCTGCGCACCAACTCCAGGGCGAACCTGCCGCTGACGGCTCGAGATGGAGTCGTCTGCAGCCCTCATGCGGATGAGCCCAGCCAGCCCAGCCCGTGCTGAGAGCGCACCATGCAGCCGAAACCTTTGCAACCGGCCTCTGCCCCGACTGCACCTCAGCCGCAGCCTACCCTACTCAAACCGGGGGAGAAATTCCGTTTGTCGCACCACGATCCTATGCTAAGTAAGCCTTTCGGTTTCCATGTCAGCTTGGGTCATTCGCGTGCCTCTGGACGTCCGCAGCTGGCATCCGCAGCACGTGAATGTCTTCCAAGGTCAGCGGACAGGAATTACTAAGACTAAAGTTCCTACGACATTGGCCACGAAACATCGGAAGCCTCCTGCGCTGTCGATTCGCTGCACAAATCTTCACATCTGCTTACCTGTAGATCCCGGTATTGCTGCAAGCGGCTGCAAGCAAAGTGACACTTTGAGGGTCACCTCACTGTAGATATCGCAGCTGCATTTATTGAGATCTCGTCACGCAGACACTATGAATTCTATTGGACATGCACGGCTGGCAGCTTTCGTGGCAGAGTTCTCCGGGTGCTTGCTGTCGCTGCAGGGAATGCACTGCCAGGCAGTGCCAAGTAGGGAGGAATTTTACCTGATCTTGCCATACCTGTGGAATTTGAACAATTTGAACAGCCTCAGGCGTGAGTTTCGCCCACTATGTGCAGCGAGTGATGTCAATCGGGCGCCCAAATGTGCCCGTGTGCACTGCCATTCCGTGTGAGAAACTGGCTGTGCCCAGGAGTTCATACACCCACAGATTCTGCGAGTCCCTACAACGAAGGCTCACAAGCAAAGCAAGCAAAGGCTAAAGCGGCTATGGCTATGGTCTCTTCAGACCTCGCGCTGGCAGGACGGTAGGACATGCACATGGCCTAGTCTCGGGTCTTTGCCTTTCACACCGAGCACCTCGTAGAGCACACTTGGCAGCCCTGACAAGTCAACATCAATTTGAGCAAACACATTGAAAAACATTTGCCGGCGCCATCGTAAGAAGGGCTGCAGGCAAGGCATGCCAGCTCTCTGAATACAAGGCACCTACGAAGGCTTACGGCCGCAGATTGCAGCTTCTTGTAGCAAAAAACGGCGGACCGGGTGGAAGGTGGAGTCTAAGAACGCCAGGTAGTGGCATGCCTCAATTCAAATATGTCCGGCATCTACTTCCCGACTCGCAAATTGAACTCAGTCATGCCCACAAACCCTACATCAGCGTTCAGATGTCAGATAAGCATCCACTGTTACAGGGTCCCTGGCGTCTGACTCCGCATATTGTACAACCCTGTTTTTCTGACTCTCAGCATGTTGTTCCAGAATCTCGCACCTCAACCATCTCCTCTGCGTCATGCTACCCCCACCACAGACTTCATGGATTCAATCAAAGGACTTGCTTTGGGACTCGGACACCTACAACCCTGAAAGTGAGCCTTGGCGGGAGGGCAGGGGCCTAGCTCCGACCACGGCAGGCTCAGTCTCGCACAAGAGCTTAAGGTCAAGATGGGCAGCTGCTTGTCACAGTCGGGCTCCCAAATCTCTTTGTCCCGTGAAGTGTCACTCCGACGGCTCCATGGAATCTCTTAACGCGCTGGTTCAGGAATAGGCGTCTTTATGCGGTGAGCCACGGAAAGGCTTGCCCCCTTATGGCAAGAGCAGGAAAGAGCGGCATCTGCATCAAGCAGGCGGAGTGCAAGAGCTACAGGGAAGGGCGCGCAGTTGATGTAAACTGCTGATCACTCTCATGGGCTCTGTGTTCTGTCTTGGCCTTCGGTGTCCAGTAAACTGCCATGGCTACTTGTGACTGCAGCCGGTGCGTTTTGGACTTTGGTCCCCTCATATTATGGAGACACATGCATGGAAATCAGGCCCGTTGTTTTCGGTGTGGACTGCGCAGCGTCATGTCTTGATGAAGACTTGGCCTCCGACCCTGCAAAAACAGGAGTTCAATGCTGGCATGCACATCTGGATACGGGCTGAAGATGCCACGCTCCTATACCTTACATCCCTCGTGCAACCCCAAAACATGCAGCCCAAAAGCATGCCCTGAACTCCTTCTTGGAGGACTGAGGCCCTAAAAAGCCCCGAGCTTGAATCAAATTCCAGGCGATGATGCTCCTGCCAGAAGCGCCAACATCTTGTAACGGCGACACTTGATCCCCCAACCTTCACCTGTTCCTCTGCCGGGTCTGGGAGTCCAAAAGCAGAGCTCCCATTCCTGATCTCCGTGCCATGGTTTAAGGCCTGGGGAGTGCAAGCTCGTAGAGAGCGCAGCAAGCGCAGCATCTGCCAGGAAGGATGTCACTACTGGAGATTTGCATGGACAGTTTCCAGCTTCTTGGGCAGGCATGTCATGATGTCTTGATGACATCCACTGTGCTCTGACACTCAAACATTGAAGGGAACCGCGAGTCGAGGATGACATCACAACAGGTGACTTCTTCGCGATTTGTGCATGTCAAAGCTGCAGCACACGGCAGGAAGCCAGAACTGATAGACCTGGTGTTGGCAAGGCCTCTTATTCTGATCATGGCGTTCGCGCCCACATCATCTTCTTCTTGCACTAGTAGCTGGCAAGATCCACATGAGGCAAGCATCGCGTGCTGCGCTATCAGGTCTCATCCACCGATTCCCCCTTCAGCGCGCAGCTTCTTCGCTTGCGCTCCCTTAACATTTTAGCAGGCCCCCAGACGCTTGCAGGCAGGAACCCTCTGACTCTGTAGCGTTACGTGGAACTTTTCAGATGGCAGGTCCATCATCTGGCCTACTCCCGCTTGCACTTTGTCTGCCAGAATTCGGTCTCGGTGCACGATGCTCAACAAGCTTTGGCTCCGCTGCAAAATGTCCAAAAGCACGATTACAGCTTCAGAAATCGAGGTCTGTGCCCATTCTGAAACCTGGGCTTGCATGGTTCGTTCCACACAGTCTTGCTGGCATGGAAGCATGCAGCATGACTGTCGGCGGCTCTTAATCAGGATGCGCAATCCTCCCGAATGCGTCCTGTAATCACATTCCGCGAGTGGCACCCATTGAGACGTGTCCCGTCTTAAGACCACTTCCGGAAATGATGCAAGGGCCGCATCTTTCGTGAGCCTCGACGTGCCTGCACGTTTCGCCATCAACGTCCAAGCCCCCAGGCTGGGCTGCTGCGGATGCACAGCAAGCGCGAAGCTCTGCCCTGCAATGTGCAATTGCCATGCCCGGGATGCAGAGGCCACCCTGAGTTTCTGGGTTACAGCTCATGTAATCCTGCAGCCAAAATTTGGACCAGCATTGAAAATCAAACCGCTTCGAGGATTTAGCAGCGTGTCGGTTGACCAAGTTCTGGCAAAACGCAGACTACAGCAGATCACAACCAGCATGATGCCAAAGTGCAAGTGACAAGAATGCGTGGGGCTACATCAGCGTGCTCCGCAGACAAAATGCCCGTCTCAAAGGCCACTTTACTTTGTCCTAAACCCTCCGGACAACATAGCTTCCTGAGCTTTGCAGCCTCAAGATTCTGAGGATGAGGGCTGCATGCCTGCGCCAAGGGTTGTGCATGTCTGGCGCTCCACCATGCGAAAGATTTGAACCCGGAGGCGTCTCAGGCTCAACCCAATGTCAACTAGGGAACGGGCCGAGGTTTAGATCTCCTGCGTTCAAGTTTTCTGGCTGTCAGCTTCTGGAGTCTAAAAGAGCTGCGACTGATGCATACTGGTTGCAGGCTCAACAAACTTGTCTTCAACCGGTAAACTCATAGAGTCGACAATGGACAGCTTCCTGAAATTCAGATCTTTGCTCAGGCCCTATCGAGGCAGATACCCGTATGGCCAGAAAGCCTATGGCGTCCATGGAACACGCGAGCACGCAAGGGGCACGCCGCATCAGGAAGATTTGAGACTTCTTAGCCCATTAGTTATCCCCAAAGTTCTGCAGCGACTCTAAAGATGCTTGAAGGACATGAGGGATCGGAGTTCGTGGCATACTCCAGTCAGCGAGCACTTGCCGAACAATAAAGAAGAGCGGTCTGGCCGGCTTGAGCCGGCATTAGACGGACCTCTGAGGATACTTGCGCTTTGCAGCTACAAATCTTCCCTTTGACACAGTATCCTACAGGCGATACACTTGGGGCTGTTCGTGCAAGCATATGCGTATGACTGCTTGAACTCTTCCTCTCAGAGGCAAGAAGCCTGAATGAGCGACCCCAGCCCCAACTGCAACTGCAAGCTGGAATCTCACCCTCAATTAATGAGGCATCACACTGCCCGAAAGGCCTCCATCATGATTTACGGCAGTGTCAAGACAAGGAAGGCAACTCAAAAAAGGATGGACCAAGCTTCCACCGAAGAGACAG
Organism: Symbiodinium pilosum; assembly: GCA_905231905.1. NCBI lineage: Eukaryota > Dinophyceae > Suessiales > Symbiodiniaceae > Symbiodinium > Symbiodinium pilosum. The sequence continues at coordinate 22,413 of CAJNIZ010045540.1, forward strand.
GGCATCTCAACGGGATCGGAGACTACGGGTATGATGAAAGGAAAGATTGAGAAGCTCAAATCTTGGGAAGCAAAGCCACGAGGTGAAGCATCCTCTTGCAAAGGGCAAGGGCGATCTCCATGAAACTACTTGGGTATAGACTCAGATGATGCTACCTTGAGACTGAATAGCTAATCCACTGTGCTATGGCCACATAGAGCGGGAGCCATACGAACTGCATCTGATCCCTGTGCGAATGGAGCACATGCCCTAGCAAGACATCTTTCTGACTTAGGCCTTTGGAGCTTGCCTTGCCGGTCCCTGAGCTCGGTCTAAGTGTCAAGCCTTTGGGTTACAGAAAGGGTCCTTTGTTGCACCCAAAAACTGTGCCCTCGTGACCTTCGGAACACTCTCTTGCAGCGCTCTAGCTAAACTTGCGGCTTGGCACACCGCATCCACAATGCTGGGTAGAAGGGGCTTGGCCTGAGACCCGCCAAGGCCTGCAATAACTTCTGCCAGCAACACCTTTCAGGGCAGGATCTGTTCACGAAAGACCCAGACCTTCCGTGCGCTAGTCGACCAGCAGCCGAAGGAGGACAGATCTGCAGTTGCTCCGACATCCACTTACAAGCATCTAAGCATGAAACTTCCGGCACTGGCAAGTGCGGCAACATGGTGGCCAAGAGATGCTGACTAAACTAACGCAGAGAGCGCGCCAAGGAAGACGACTTGCCAGGGCCAGTGCAGCCTGTACAAGACGCATCACGATCACAGTCGAAAGGGCCCATCGGAAGTCTTCCACAGAGCCGTGGCTGTATTCCTGCCTACTCGTGCTAGTGCCTTACTTCACCGGCAATGAGGCAATGAGTCCAAACGTGGCAAGCCTGTGGGAGATGAAGATGGCACCAACAGGACTAGGAAACCCAAGCCCACACAATGGTAACGATGCCACCCGGCCACGTGTCAAGTCAGCCGGTGCGAGTCCAAAGCAGCGACAGCAACGACTTTCTAATTTGGGCCCAAGGCCAGACACACTGCGAAAACACTGGAGCGGCAGCAGTTGCACCTTGCCCGGGCGGCTGCGGGCGTGGGCGCATTGTCAGCTTAGACTCGGCGAGCGTAAGCAGCCTGCACAAAGTAAGAGCGAACAAGCGCATGTGACAGTCGAAGTGAGAAGCCTCTGAGAAGTTGGAAGAATTTTCAGGCATCCTCGGCTTGGCAACCGAGCTCACTGTATTGGCAGAGCGCGGCCTCCCACTCCACTGGCATCACTCGTCTGACGCAACTGCGTAGCAGAGCGAAGATATCACACAGATCTTACGCAAAGGCTGCTGTATAGTTCTTTAAGGCAGGAGAAACATTGTCTGTGGAGGTCCCATTCAAGAACACCTCACCTTGAGGGCATTGCTACAACAGGCCATGGCCTGTGGACGGCTCTGGAGACAGTTTACAAGAAGGGTCCCTGCCAAACGGAGGTGAGGACCCTGGCTACCTCAGGAGCCAGGAAGTGACATCCAACAAGTTCAGTGCAAACCAGCTAACGGCAGAACTATTGCAGAGGGAGGATGGGGCTCGCTTCGGAAGCCGGCATGGACGGCTTTCCTGCGCAAAATGCATAATGGCGGAGGAGGAAACCCCGGTGAAAACCACAGAAAGAGCTCGAAGCGCTTGCTTCCCGCGCGTTTCTAGAGGAGACTGTCCCAGGCAGAAAAGTGGAAAGGGGCCGGGCCAGACGCATACTGTTTTGAAGCTCTGCCCAACTTTCATCTTACAAAGGGGGGCATCTTCTGAAGAGGGAATGGGCAATTGAACGTGGTGTTTCCGGAGGTTTCCGGGCGGATAATTCACAGACATCGCGAAGGTGTCCTCACTGTGTGCTCATGCGACTGGGACGGCTTAACCTCGTTAGCGGCTGCTGGCTTGGGGGACCACGGAGATTGTAAGTCCTCAAGATGCAGATTCCAGGACGTCTGCGCAATCGCCATGCGTGAAAAAGATTTCCGAGTCTAGCAGATCACGTTGAAGTTCTCTCAAGGTAACTAGGGCAACTGCTACCAAGCAAACGCTTTGAGGCCTGCGCACAAGAGTAGGTTTTAGCTTTGTCCCTTGCTGGGCACCCCTTTCCTGCACGGCATGCTCTCGAGAGCACAACCATGGCTAGCTGCAGCACATTGCGGCACTGATGAACACCGAGAATCAACATGAGGGTCTTTGGATCGCAGCTGTCGTCTTCCAGAGGAGCTCGCCCCTGAACCTTAGCCGCCCTTCCCTGCGAATAGTGCCCGAGCATCCTGTGAATTTGACCATGCAACTGCAGAGTCGACGTTGCGATCTGCGTCTCCGAGCCTCGTGCCTGTAATGTAAAGACAAAAAGAAGGCGCGAAGAAGGCAGCGACCGGCTGCGAGTAAAATCCTGCTGCGTTCTCCTCTTGGGTGTCTCTGCATTCAACCTTACCAAGCAGCTTGGTCTTTGAACTGGCAGATAGATCCAGCCTCGGTCTGTTCCTGATATACTCGGACTGCATGGTAGAGAGTAGTTTCGGCACTAGGGCGGCTGCCGGAGCATGACATGCAGGACTTGATGTAGAATCAGGTTGAGATGGAAGGCTGGAATAGGCAGGCCATTGCCACCAACGAACCTGTTTGTGTTGCCGAGGGCTTGCAGACCAAGGAGGAGCACGCGTTGGTCGGTCTACACGCGAACTGTTGCAACTTAGAGCTGAACCATGTGCTGAACTGCTTTACTCTCCCAAAGGCCACCAGATGCCGACTTGCTGTCAAGGATCCCACGCGCATGTTCCACGAACGGCCACAACTGTAGGCAGGGGCGAAGGTTGTTGCAAAAATGGAATACCGGCGGAACAGCAACTTTTGCTAAGGAGCGTCCCTTCACACCAGAGTTCCACATGTGCTTGTCCATTCCAACAACTCTGAACTAGCGCCTGGGACACCTCTCTTGCCAGTAGCTTAAGTTTGACATGGCAACAATTCCAGAAAGGAGTCAGCCCAGCTACGTTTGCTTGTGTTGTGGGGTGGCTTTCAGGCTCCTATTGCTACAGCTCGTAGGTCAAGATCTAGCAGGGTTGAAGCTCCGGACTTCGAGACATCCCAGGAAACCTGGAAGACTGCATGACTTGAAGCCAAGGGGATGTGAGGAACAGCTTTGGCCCACGTGCATCCTCCCACAAGAAAGATCCGCCCATTCCTTGCCCGGCACGGCCCTGAACATGTGGAGCTGAAGAGAAGGAAGACTTCGGCTGACTTGAGACCCATGCAAGCCTGCGAAGACTGGACGATCTCTCTCTTAAGAAGCTTCGGGATTTCAAACATCAAAGTTCTCATTTCTGTGCGCTCGATTTTTGTGGATAGGTTCTTGTCGGGATTACTCGTGCAGCCTGTGCAGCCTGGGGACTCCTTTTGCACGGTCCTTTGAAAGGACTTTGGCACGGGAGCTCTGCGGAAAGCTTCGCCTTCATGGCAGAGGCAGGGTTTTCTTGTGCCTGCTGCTAGACTTTGAAAGTTCTTGGTTCTGGATTTAGCTTCACAACCCCAAGAGACACAGCAAAGAAAGCCTTCTCCAGGTACTTAGCCGCATTCTAAAGGCTGCATGAGCCTCGATTTACAAGAAAATCTGCCTACTATGCTTTCGTACGGCTTGCTAACATCCAGATTTCGAGAAAAAAACAACTTCATTGACATCCGTAGAATTTACCTTTCGATGCCCTACAAAGTTTCTGCCTGTCAACACGGCCATAGTTGACAAGGCGCCAAGGGCGTTTCCGTTTGAATAGCGTCAGGGCTTTACGGGGCTGAGGTAAAAGGTTTTAGGCGGAACCTGATCTTGACAACTTGCGCCTGACTGGCGTTCTCCTCCTGCTCTGGTCTTGAACATGTGCGGAGGGCAGTGGCCTTGGCACTGCGTGGAACGACGATCCATGCAGCGACTAGGCCTTCAAATGCCTTCAAGCTTTGGAATGAAGACATGAGGGGCCTGGCTTCAAGGGATCCTAGAACATGGAGAACCCCAGAATGCAGCCAGCCTTCTGCACCCGTGGGGCATGTAGGAAAGAAAAAAAAGGCCTACATCCAGGTGTTCTGGCTGTTGACGCCGTGCGGAAAGGCACCCAAACAGGGGCTGGCAGCATTACCAACCCATTCAACTCACTGGAGGACAGGACTGGGATCATCCAGGCATGGCATCGCTCAAGTATGGAAGGCACATCGTTTGTGGTAGCCAAGTGCTTTAGGCCTCCCATGCCAGCACCAAATAGCCTGCACGGACTGACTTGCTGTCAATGGTGCGGTCAAGGCCAACAGCTCAGGTAGCTTACTCATTCGAAGCCCCGACTCGATCCTAAACTCCGGAACCCTAGACCCTAGAACCAGTACTTGTTAATTTGGCCACATCAGCAAGTAGCAGTCTGCGCGGACCTACCGCTAGCCAGAAGGGTCTTGTCGACTACCACTGGCGGAGCCACTAGAACACCGAGGAATCTTTCTTAAAACACCCGGTGAGTTTTGCCATGTTTTTGGACTTCAAGTTCAAGGATTTAGTCGAAAGGGGATGGGAGGGCAGGCTGCTAACAAATTAAGATGGATGAAAAAGAAAAAATATCGTTCTTTGGTTCGTGTGGGGCCAAAAGGTGACTATGGAGAGGGTTTACAGACCTCTGGAGAGGTTGTCGAAGCTGTGGTTCGGTCAAAGCTAAACGCACGGGTGGGATTGCAAGACGGTGGCCCTGGGCTGCTTTTACATTCCCTGTGTCAAGAGGCCAACCGCATCTGCCAGCCGGGGTGACCATGATACGGCTGCTCTTGGGTTTTTGATTTTTTTAGCTATGCCATGCATGCCATATACCTCAAACTCAAAGCGGCATTCTTGTTGTTGAGCAGGCTCAGCTATGTACACAGAAGGTAGCCGCACACCGCAGAGAATACTGGGGTACTCTGTCGATTTTGGGAATTACTTTCGAACTAGAAGACTTCGCTGGCTATGGGGAAGACTAATACTGTGAAGCTCAAAAACCACTACAACTGCACCTTGTTGAACACCGCGGAGAGTGGCCACAGAGCCAGCATACCACACGCATATACTATCTCCACTTTGGCACTTGATGCCTTCGCCAAGTACTGCCAATAGGTTCGGTGCGCGCCTCCGGAGCGCATGCTGCCGGCGATGAGTGAGGGGGGCGACCAATACAAGTATCAATCTTGTGCAAGCTGCAGGCTCGCAGGCAGCGCTAGACTGCGATTCACATCCACACTCGTCAAAGTCGAAAAACAAAAATGCTCTGCGTTACTACGGCCAGCTAAACACCGCGTCAAACCTTGTGTCAAAATGCAAGCTAAAACCAGTGGCTCACTTGTATCGGCTATAACGGGAAAGCCAAAATGCAATCATCAACATCCGCTGATGTTGCAGTGCATGTCTTATGTTGCTGCGCTGCAGCATGACAATGCTGCTTGTTCACGACGGAGACCTGTTCCCATCAGTGGTGACCAAACATACGGAGTGAATACCCCCGTTGATGGCCTGCCTCATGTGTATGGAAAAGACTGCTGTTTCGAGCAGTTTGCGTTGTAATCTGTTGATGCTGGCAAAGAATCGAGCGCATGGCTTGCTGGAGCTCACAGAACTCCCGGAAAGGTTTGAGGCGGAAAGGGTTGTAATTGGATACCAAACTCCAGCTAAAAGAGTCCTGCAGCTATGGATGACAAGCGGCTTGGCTGACACAAGCTTGTGAATCTAGCCGTCCCACAAAAAATGGATGCTTGGATGTTCAACGAGGGGTAGAGGAGCTGCGAACACACAGAGGGAAGGTTGCAAGCTACTAGCACATGCCGCAGGACCAGAGGCAGAGACCTCACGCAGCGGCGCTCCTATGCCAAATGCCAGCAGCCGTTACGCTGCAAAACTCTTAGCAGTAGCAGTAGCCTGTGAGGTGTTCCTTTTGGAGCAACTTGTTGAAATCCAATGCTTTGCGGCTGGCTAGGAATGCATCAGATACTCGTCCTCCGCAATCAAGCCGTGGCAGTCATTCAAAGGGCAAGCGAAGCTTGTGTGGGCCCTACCTATACGCCAGATGCTGCGAGCTCAGGACGGGAGTGGCCTCGGGGGGAAGATGCTCGCGTTCAGTTCTTCAGTTCTGCAGGCACACGCACCCTTGCGGGTACCTCTTTGGGTCTCCTGTTTCAAAGAACGTCTCGAGTGCTGGGCTTTGAAGGTCTCCAGTTTAGGGCTACGTGGCTGCCAAGAGCACTGTCGGCCTGCGAGCTGAAGCAGGCAGGTCTGGGACAAAGCTTCCAAGGCTTTTAAAGCCAGAGCTTTCATGGCAGCAGCGCTGCTATCTTTGCAAACCGTGACCTTAGAGTTCACAGGCTGCAAGTTATGGCTGCAGGTCACGGATGGCAGCACCTTGCGCCAGAGGAGATCTGCATACAGCTGCTATTGGAAGCTTTAAGGCTCAAAGCATGTTCTGCCCTGAGCTCTGACAACAGCACACCTGGAATTTCCGATGCGAACAAGAAGGATGCTCAGGCTGGGCCCTGAGAGTCAGTAGCAACAGAGACTGGGCCGGGGCAAGAGCTAACGCTAACCTGCTGCGCAGGACTTCCAAATAAAACATGGAAGGCCACGCGTGCAAAGATGTATGCCAAATTGCTGGACCTGCAAAGTTCATGAGTGAGCTTCTGCAGGACTGTACCACATTGCCGGGAGGGCCGTTGCTCTCAGAGACCTGGGGCAGAAACATACCAATTTCCAACAACTTGCAGTTAAAGAACTTCTTTCCGCTGCGGCGCCACTCGCAGGCTTCCATTTCGCTTACAGTCAGGCAGGGAGTTCCGAGTCTATCGAAACAAGAACGATTGCAGGACCTCAAGAATTCGGACGAAGCAAGACAATATGGCCAAGCTGAGGGCAGTGGGTGCTAGGCCTCCAACCTGCTGTGCAGAACGTGAGGATACGAAGCAGAATCCCACCGAGGCAAACACACTTGCGAAGATGGACGCGTACGCCAAATTGACAAGCTCGCCGAGTACCTGGGTGAGCCTGTCAAAGACAGCATGAGATTGGCACCAAGGCTACCTCTGGACCTCATGCACTCCTGCACTGTGGGGCTCCAAGGACTCTAAGGTTCAAGGTGTCCCTCTGCCACCACACGATGCAAATTGGACGGGAATTGGTTTCAAGTTTCAGCTGTGGCAATGACTGGCAACGCCGCAAACGAAGATGAGAGGGGCCATGGGGTAAGACCATGACGTGCAGGCTCGGCCCGGTGAATTTCAAGGTAGGAAAAAGACACCCAGCATCTTTCATGAGGCAATAAGGTTGCTACGTTTCCCGTCAATTGCAGGGCCTGCCCTGCCGAGCATCTCTGATCTTTGGAGATGCTTCAAGGCACAGCTTACGAAAGCATTGAATGCTGCAGCTGCACAGGGTCACTCCTGGTGACTGCTGGTTGCAGGGACTTCCGCTGAACACCTCTCAAATTCAGACAGGAGATAGTTCGCAATCGGGCTTCGCCAAGGCAAGTGATCAGCTCATTGTAAGGACTTCATCCGCTTGGTGTTTAGCTGCGCGGTCAACCTTCCACGGTGCTGCACGGCCCTGCTTCTCAAACTTGTGAAGGCTGAGACGGCAGAAATGCTCAATTCAAACTCAGCCTTGCAACGAGATGAGCAATTGCCCCAAGAGCTTCGCAGTTCCTAGGGGCAGCTTTAGCAGGTTTCACACTGACATACTTATAGTGACAAGGAACGGATCTTAAGTCTAAACCACCAGCAAAAGCGCAACACAGCAGCTTCCTATGCTAGGACAGGCAGCAACTGTGAGCGCAAGGCAAGTGCATATGCACCTGAGATCAACAACATCTCTGCGCAAGGGCAAGAATGATTTAATCAACTAGGCGACTTCATGCTTGCCCAACATGTCTGAGTGACTCGGGGAATCACACTCTTCAAGCCTTTCTGCTTAAGTCGATGGCTTTGCGAAAGCCCATAGCCGTCCACGAGAAGCAGGATTTGGATGGTCTCGCATGCTTTAGACAAGGAGTCTACACTTCGTGGACACTAGCACATGGCAACGCCATCGGCAAGAACATCCGCGAATCCTCACAAGATCCCGGCTTGCAGCTTTTGCGCTCAGTATCCGGCATGAGAAGTTGTGAGGGTTCTTCGCAGGAGCCTGCACTGGCAAGGCCAGAGACCTCAGATTCAAGGGGCTTTCATCCATACTTGCAAGCGTAAAGATCATCCCATCTCGTCCCCGAGCTCAAAAACAGGCAGGGCTTTGGGGTTTGGAGCCTGCTGATACCAACATAACCGTGAAGAAGCAAAGACCATGGGCTCCGCGGACCAGCACTGTTGTGCTACCGGCAGCTGGGAGCCCGGATCCTCGGAGGCTATACTGCTGTGCTTCGCTAGGGCACATCGCATTGACTCGCCAGGCTTGGCGCACGGTCTGCATTCAGAACGGGACCCTAGGCCTCGCAAGTCCACCGGTCAACCAAGTTTCTGTTGCTCGTGTCGTTGACTCTGGAATCCAGTGGGCTTCCTGTGCTGACACTCGGTAGCTGTCACCTCAAGAACCCTCGGGTCAACTTACCGGCATGTGCAAGAACGCGTCGATGCCAGCTGCAAGGGAGCGAGAAGGCAAAGCCCAGAGCATGAAAGATGCAAAGTGGCAAGTGCTTCCTGTTTAGGCCATTCTTGTGGTCAGAGCAGAAGCAAGACTTCCAGACTTCGCCACCAACATCAGGATGTCAGCCGTTTTCTGAAACCAGTGAAAAGGCACTGGCCAAAAGAATCACAGATTGCTGACAGAGATGCTATCTCACGCGTTGCCAAGGGAGCTTCTGGCTCAAACTGCTGCAGTCTGTGCTCTGAACGTGTTCGAATTTCACAACCCTTTGAACTGCACCAAGAAGGCCAGAAGCGCCCAGAGGGTAGCTTCAGCGAACTCGCTCATGGCTGTTGCGATGTGCAGCTGGCACCCACGACGACGCAGCAGCCAAGGGCTCCTGCGAATCTGGAATCAAGTTTTGCAGATAGAGCTCTCCTTAGCGCTCCTACTATTTGAGGATGCCAATGCTGAAAAGTTGTGCTGCGCACTCGTGATTTATCTTTGTCTGCAACCCAGCTGGCGAACGATCTGCTTTCTGCTGAGAATTTCAGGCTGTAGAAGATTCAACAAAAACTCGCACTTGCTCGGAGAAGCAGGCTGCGCAGGCCAAGCCATACATGCTCAGGAGCCAGCACGGCTGCGCCGGGCAGGGATATCTGCGAAGCTCTGCCCGAACTGCGATGCTTCTTCCTGTACAAGGGTAAGTATGCACGCAAAGCCTCACTGGAAAACTATTGGCTTTGTCTCTCTCGTGAGAAGAAGCTGCTGGCGGCCGGGGTAGGGGCCCTCTTGCATCGGGCCTCTGTACAGTCCTAGTCTACGCATTTATCTGTATTTGTGGAAGCTTGTTTTGGGGATCTAGACCTTGCGAATCTCTTCACGTAGACCGCTGCGGTTAAACTGTGGTTCCTAGGCATCCTTGGAAGCTTTTCGTCAAGACTTCGCACAAGACCATGAAAATGGCAGCCATGCTGGCTTCAACCCTGAGAGCCTGCTGCCCGGACTGCCCCTCTGTAGAACGGACAGCAACAAGTCCCAGCCTCATACCATCAAGGGCCTTGGAAACGGCCTACGGCGTATTCTTACAGCTGGATACACGGAGTTCAGGCATCATGTTCTCCACGGCAGTGGCGCGGCTGGCTGAAACATCCTTGCGGGCGGCAATCATGTCAGCCAAGATCAAGCCAGGGGTTCAACAGCATGGCATCCGCCAGCCAGTCATCCCGACCCCTAGGACTTAGACGTTCTGCAGGCCGAAGCAGCTCACAACCGGACAGAACTCGCACCTCCCCATGCCATTGCCAGAAGCTCTTAGGGCCCTAATGTTTACAACGTTTAACCGACACTTGGAGACCGTGGATCCTACAAGGGCGAGTGCAGCAGGGTACGAAGCTTGACAAAGTTCATGCCACAGCGCACACCGTGCAGGGCTCAGAAGCTCTTCGTCACGCAAGTAAGGAAGCTTAAAGGACTTGCCCCAAAGGAATCCTGGTGGCAGTGGAGCCGTTGAGGACTGCAGCTGGACCATGCTCGTACCAAAGGCACAACACCCTGTGTCGTAAGAACCAAGGCTCTAAACTCACGACCATGCTTCGGCATGGTCAGAACTTGGGACAAACCGCCTTGAGGGAGGCTGAGCCTGGTGGTTGTGCCATCTTGCAAGATCACGCAGCAAGAATTGACATCAACTGTCATGGCCCGCAAGACGAAGAAGGGACTTGATTGTGTTATTCGAAATGCTGCAGGTTGAGGGCGACTGAATCGCTGCAGGTGTGGAAGCATTTCAGGCAACCTGGTTGACATGTCGGAAGCGGGGGTGAGCACCATCTTCCAGTCTGCCACGCTTTGGCTTCAGGTCTGGGCATGAAAGCCATGACGCTTAGGGGTCGAATTGACAGCTACAAGAGTCTGAGGGCTGCTTGACCTGGGGACCAACAACTGCAGGAACCAAGCCGGCAATATGAAATGGGGAGGCATTGTCTGATGATGCGAAACTCGTCTCAGATGACAGGATTCCTTGGATGCCCTCGAGAAACAGCTTTGCTGCACCATGGTTGCAAGACATTTGAAGCTTGTGCTTCCGACCATAACGCTAGCGGACCCTGATCCAGTCAGGCCCCAAACCTTTAAGAAATTGCTGCCGCAGAATGTCAGGATGAATGGGCTAAAAAAACCACTGCACAACGCTCATTGAACTTGAAGCCACTAGGCTCGACTCCTGCGACCAAAAGAGCGCGCAGGGCCAGATCTCAGCAGAGTGACCTCTTTTGTTCAACCTCAGGTTTCTGGAGATTTGGCACTCCCCAGCCCTCTGAGAATGAGCCATGAGTTTCTCAAGGGGTTCAAGGGAGCGCTTCTGGATTGCTTGTGGAAGAAGCAGAAGCTAATGCAGGCTCCAGAAAAGCCAACCGCCGTTCCGAATACTAGGCCACGCAATTCCCGGGCTACAAATCCGACATGACCCAGCCGTTTATAGAGTCAAGAACACAGGTTGGAAAGCCGGGTTAAAGGGTGATCTGATGCGGTCATCACATCTGTTTCGTTAGATATGTTCTCGCAAAGCACTCTGGAATCTGGAGTGTGCAAGCTTTGGGTAAGTGACGGGCCCTTTGTTCAGACGTGCGTCACAGCAGTGCCAAGTTTCACATGAGGCAGAGCTCTTGTGCAGCTGCAAGGCAGGCCCCTTCAAGATCTTGACGCCCCCCCACACATCTCCAAACTGACCTTACCGTCACCAAACGAGTGCAAACCAGGTTGCCTGGACCTGCGGGATTTGAGGCTTTAGGAATGACATGCTATTCTGAAATGGGCACCCAAACGCTCAAGTCGTCTCTCCTGGCATCCTACGCTACACCTTGTAACCTCCTCTGTGCAGTCCTGGGCGCGACACTACTGAAATGTTGACCGCTCTGTTGGCATGAAGGACCTCTGCCGGAGCCTGCACTGGCAAAGTTTGCGTTGGGAGGGTAACTTTGTGGCAGCTGCGGCGTCGCTGGCACAGCTGGCGCGCAAACCACTATGATGCCATGGCTTGGTAACACAAAAGTTTGTGAATTGGTTTCGAATAACGCCGTGTACTTGACTTGTGCCTGCTCTTATCTTCTCTGAGCGCGGAAGTTGGCCTTGAGGGAGCCCACGGCTCTTATGCATAACTCAGGAAATTCACAAGGGTCCTCAAAGCTGCCATGAGGAGCACTGAGCAACGCGCCGTCGGCCATAAATGCGAGACATTGAGGATAAAATCCAACCCTAGCACGGGATGCTCCCCAGCGCATGCAGTTGGAGTGTATGCTGGGCGCATTTAGCTTGCAGGCCCATGAAGTGACACGTAAAGTGACTTGCAAACGGTGGTCTTCCAAGAAGAGGTGGTTACTTGTCGCAGCGTCACGAGAGGCCATGATGGGATGCTGGAGATACTCACAGAGCATAGAGATCAGAAAGAAGCTGAGCCTGTGAACGTGTGCGCGGCGCGTGCTGAGCATGCTGACGCCCAGGGGAGGATGCTAGGAGGCTCTCTGCGCTAGTAACCCACGGAGTGCGCTTCTTCATGAGACAGTCAAAACTAGCCTGCCTCCTTTCGCGGAAGGATCTTGGGGAATTTAGCTCCTGACGACAGCTCTGTAACTACAGCGGCTGGGCTGTGCTTAGAGCTTTGAGGTGGGTGTCCAGAGGCCGCTTTGATTTGAAAGCCTGCCATCCCTGAGCCCAAATCCAACATAGACCAACATTTGTTTGGGGCCGCGCGCCATGCGAAGCATGAAGTGCGCAGACTCTCTTAAGCTGTCCCTGTATGACCGGCTACGTGCACCACATGCTGTCCATCCAGCAGGCAGAGATTGAACGCTGGAGCTGGCATTTATGGCTGACGGGGACGAGAGCGTCATGCTGCACAGAGGCTCTGGGCAGCACGCGCGACCTTAGACCCCCTTGGAGTAGGAAATTATGGGAGCCCGCTCTGTTCACACAGCCAAGTCAATTTGCACTGCCATCGAGTTTCGAGTGCCTGGCACTCTATTCCTGCTTCAGCAATCGCAAGGCTGAGCTTGGGGACTGTGAAATGCACATGCCCGATGAAGACATGACCCTCGAAGGCTTTGCATCTGCTGCAAGCTTGCAAGCGAGATGCCACGTCAGTAGAAGACAGTCCCTCAAATTCAACTTGCCAAAAGTTTGAACGCCAGGGACAGTCAGTGCCTCGCGGCTCCATATCCAGGGCCTGTATGTCCTCCACCTCACACAACAGGAAATTGAGAGATTTCTGCTCCAGCAAATGCAGGGCTCAACTGATCCCTGGCCTTCAATTTTTCTGTCACAGCTGTGCAGGTAGCATGAGAGCGGATCGGGAATGCAGGTCCCACCGCGGCAAGACTTCAACTTCCCCAGCACTAGCTCTGATGCCTAAGTCCTGAGCCTGCATCCCGTAAACAGCAAGGGCATAAGAAGACAGGAGTCCAGAAGTTCTGTTGCTGCATGCACGTGAGGGAAAGGGTGCCAGGGTTGCTTCTGTGGCAGCATCCTTTCCCTGACTACGAGGGCTGCTGGGTAGCTTCCCGCGAGTTCTACTGTTGTAGGCTGCCACTTCTGTGAGATGCGGTGTAATCCATCTGCACAGGACAGCAGCAGTGGTGGAGGGGGGGCCAGCAAGAGCCGCAAAGGCTTGGAAAGACGGGCATGCATGTTCCAAGTAGCTAGAGAGAGAGGCCTTGGCAGAAGAGCCCAAAAGGGCAACTTGTTTTGGAATATTCCCAGCCTCGGGGCCACGCTCAGCCCAACGGCCAGCGGCGAGTGCTCCAGGACGAGTTCCAGACGTAGCGAAAGCGGCAAGCCGGACTCCCAGCATTCTAGGGCTGCGAGACGGGTGCTAGAGCCGAGCATGAGGTGTAGGGACTGGCTAACATCGTGAGGCTTATGCTGAAGGATGGAGCGGCTGAGGCCACTCCTCGATTTTCTATCGACACGACACCAGTTTTGCAGCTCCCAGAACTGATTTTCACCAGCCTGCAAGCGAGCTTCGAATGCATTTTGCTGCCAAGGTTAAGCTGCGCTCCATATTGCCACAGGTCACCTGAGCCTCAGTTGATGCCTCAAGAAGATCCTTCAGAAGCAGCCCTTAGGCCTGGAAGAAGAGATGGCCAAGGCATTGGCAGAGGCCCAGGCGCATCCTGCTGGGTTTGCCAACAGCGTCAGGCTCTAAGCTGACAACGACAATAACGACATCCCTGCTGAGCCAAGGAGTCTACGGTATCTCACAGGCTGGATTTCACCCTTGAGGCGCGCGAAGCTCTTGTGGGCTGACCGCCTCAGGGATTTATGTCCCTCAGCAGGTCGCAGCCAAGGCAGTCTTTGTTTAGAGGATCTTGACGAGCGTTTCGCTAAGGGACTCTTATAACACCCCCAAACAGGGGACATCGTCCAAGCAGAAGGCTATGCCTCCGAGGCCTAAGCCATCCCACGAGACAAGGACTCGGAGTGCTCAAGCTCACAAGATGTCAAGAGTCCACTGGGCAACCAAAAGAGCGGTGGGATCCGCTGAACTTCCACAGAATGCCCAACCGCAGAATGTCTGATGACACGCTTCGTCGGAGCCCTCCGAGGGGTGAAACAGGATCAGGGTGGCGACTTGTGGTGCAACTGGATGTACTTGGCCTGCTGCAAGTGTCTTAATTTGCTTTATGGCAATTTGGATGAGAAGTAGCTTCCAACCTGCGAGATCCTGTCCGACTCAGAATGCCTAGCCAACATATGATTGCAGCTGGCCGCTCTTTGAAGTAATTCTGGTTTGGCCTCATGACGGCGGCAGCTAATCCAGGAATGAAAGTCTTGCAGTCTGTAGGAGTCTGCCAAGGCGGATAGAATCTGCTCAGCAAGCCCAGATGGGTTACCAGACTTCATGTGGACAGCAGTGATTAAGTTCAGGCAGCCGTTCAGTATTCAAGCACTTCACAGACGCCTGACTCTCTGAATCTTACCAGCGTTGGGGCCACGTATCCGGGGCCGGATGCCCCGAGGGAACTAGTTGAGTGTAGTCCTCTACAAACGACCGAGAAGCCTGCAGCGTGGTGGGCAGACCTCACTTGAAAGTCAACAGTTGTGCAGCAGCATCACTTTGGGAACCCCGCTCCAGATGCTGCTGCACAGGCCCTTTAAGGCTTGCAAAATGCCACATAAGCTTGGGATACTTGAGGGCGCTGCTCTGTCCAATCGGCGCAGCAAACAAAATATGCCCACTGACATGATCTTCAAGGCTTCTTCACGGCTGCGCACGGAGGGCACACTTTGCTGGCCTGACGCCCCCAAATCTTGGTACCTCAAACGGTGGTTTCAAGGCAAAGCCGAGCAAGCCAAGCAAGCCTTCCACAGCAAAGCCAGTAGTGCCCTCAGCGACACTCGTGGTGCGTCAGTTCCCTTTCGCACGTGAACTCCGACCAGCACAGGCAAACCGTCCGAACCGGTTTCTGAAAGGTAGCCCTTCCCCTGCCTGCCCAAGGCTTCCAAAGACATGAAGCTCAGTTTGACCCCTGGACTCTGCCATTCGCACGTCCCACAACCTCCACTGACTCAACACCCACAAACATCATTTATTACAGGCATCTTATGGCATGTTAGTCTACACCGCCTGCGTTGGTCACACAACTGCAAAAGCACAAAGATGTGCGGATGCGTGGATCTCGAGCCTAAGGAGGCCGTAAATTGGGCCCTGAGGTTCATGGAGTCGAGCTGAACGAAGCTGTCAAGCTGTCCTCCAAGTGCGTTCAAGATATGGCTTTTGCATGATGCGTCCTGATTCAAGCCCCTGCTGGCTTTTCTTCCGGGATCGCCCAAACAGCAAGTTCTGTTGGGAAGCCTCCTGCCCGATTGCAGATTCAAAGAGGGAGATTCTTGTTCACAACTTTCTCAAGGCGCCTCGCATCGCAAAATTGACAGGAGAAGACGTTGCGACCGGCCCACAGAGATTTGCTGTCAAGCAAGCGCCGCAGCAAGCAATTTAGGCGTCTGAAGCCTTGCAGGAGCAGGTCAGGCAGGCGCAGGCAGTGAGCAAAAATCAACTGCGACCTGCCCGCTCGAGGCCGGAGGCCGGAACGCCTAGGACACCACGCAGATTCAAGCCTTGAGGGACGGGGCTCAGCATGCCATCTCAGAGAGCCAAGGCACAGCAAAGCACGCTGGCTGCAGACCTTTGTTGAGGCTTGTGGATACTCAATTGCTCCAACGCTTGCAAGGCCCAGGACCCTCATCGAAACAACCCTCGGTACCACATTTCTTTTGGCTTGACGGCTTGCATCTACACGACAGCATGTCGCTTCGAGAGGCCACATGACGACTGGAGCTGCAGGAACCAGCTGCGAGTCCGAATGGAAGAGACCCACCTCCATGAAGATCACTACAGCCTCCTGTAATGCAGAAGAATGACAGGCAGGCGACTTCACTGGAAGTACTGGAATGCATTGCAAGAGGGGAAGAGTTTGTGCTGGACGCTTGGACCCAGGTGCGGGCAGGCACACATGGCAGCTGATGAGCGGAAGGCACAGCAGCCCTGCGGCTCAAAGCTGTCTGATGGAATCCGGCACGGGTCCATGGTAATGAGCCACAACACTATTGTGCATGCAGTCAGGTAGACCATTGAATTTAGAACTACACAGGGCTGTTGAACCTTCGCCGTCATACTACACCCTACATGGATGGGATACCCAAAGTGTTGGACACCATTCGAGACTCGAGTGCCAGTCGAACGGAACAACTGTGTGAACCAAGCAGTGACAGGATTCTGGCTCTCTTCAGGTAGACAGTTGCCAAGCTTGAGGTCGTAGCAGCACTCGCTGGGTGCCGTCGGGTCCCAACTTGCTTTCTGAAAACTCCCCCATGAGAACATGACAAGCTCAGGGTGTCTTCAGTCGGGATTCAAAACATGCTTGCAGCCCAATTTGTCTGATGACCGCAAGCTTCAAGGCCTTTAGACCAAGCACCTATTTAGGACTTACAAGCAACAAAGTACTCTGCAAATTCAAGGCAAAGATGCCGGCGGCAGCTACAGCTAGCTTGGAGGATTGCACAGCTGCAGGTCGGCGATGCAGGCTGGCATGCAGACAGGTGTCACCAGGCTGATTTGTCGCTCTCTGCAGCAAGGGCTCCCAAAAACGGGCTTCTTCATCATGCCGTCCTCTCTAACACCATGCCTGGGCCTTCCGATCCTTAGAAAACTCAAGAGCTGATGTGCGGCTCAAGAACAGGAGTTGAAAGAGTCGAGGTTTTTGCCCCAAAGTGCCAGAAGCACCCTGACCAGGGCCAAGCACAAGCACAAGCGTGCAGGACTTCCTCCTGTTCTCACTACAAACCTTGAAATGCTGAACTTTGGCTGCTTCCAGCTGCTGATAAGACCCATGTCACTTTTGAGCAATCTGGCATGCAAGTCGACAGATGTGGCGGCAAGGCGGCTACGGCAGCGCTCCCAGATGTGAAGGACTCTGAGGTCAAGAGACAGTTCAAGAAGGATTCCTGTTCCTGAACGGCGCAGCTTGAGAGCCCACCTCATACCTGAGCTGTTCAAGCAGGCTCCAAACAAAGAGTTCTGAGTTATTGTGTGGCCAGCAGACTGGAATGCGCGCCTAGTTGCGTGCTAGTTGTGTTTTCAGACTCTGAGAGCCAGACCTACTTGGAGTCTTAACAGCACGGACTAGCATCCTTGCGTGCCAGCACATACTGTGGGAGAGCTTGAACGCAGCAAAGGCAGAGCTGTTCATCTAAAGTGAGAGGCTGGCAAGAGCGCCTCCAAGATGTTGGGAGCACTTGTGAGCCAGCAATTTTCACTAGGGGAGAGCCGTGCGGCTTCAAGCGAAAGTAGACTTAGACAGATTGAGTATGCGCACGCCCTTCAAAGCGTAGCATGCCCTACACCAGCATGCCAAATCCGAACCTTCTGATGGCCTTCGGCTTGGAGTTCAGGGTGGGTTGCACGCCAGGGCCAGACCTTACTAGTCGCCCTAGTCCTTGTGCAAGCGGGTTCTCCAAACCCCCCTGAACGTGTTCAGGTTCTTGGAGCGGGGAGAGGTTAAAAGCAACAGTCGAGGGTCGGCACACGGTGCCGCATGCCAAATACGTGTGCTGGCTTTGCTAGGGCTTTTAGAACGGAGGCTTCAGGCTCAAAGCTTGAGACTTCCTACAAGTCTGGGCCAGGATCTCTATCGGTACAGTACTTGCCACAGTCAAGAAACTGTCCAGGCAGGAAAAGTCAAACCAGGTGCCATCCTAGCACATCCCTTTCAGGCATCAAGAAAACCCAAAACCGGCTGAAAGATTTGCTGTGCACCAGTGACGCCTTGAGATGTCTCACTTCTACAGGGCTCAGGGGGCTCAGGGCCTGACTGCAATGTCTGTTTTTGGAGTTGCTCAAAATATCCCTCCATCCTGATGCAATGACACCTACAATTTCAATTTCGGAAGAAAACTGCTTGCTCAAGCAAACCGTTCGAATTAAGCAGAAAGCTTGGTGGCGACAAGCTCCAGAGCTGGCTGTCTCCAGCTGTGCTCACAAAACGGTCAGTCCGTGCTGGTCTGCGTTCGACTTACTGCTGAGTTGCATGCCCTCAAAGAAGAGCCTGTGGCAAGGCGCAGGGGGTGGCTGTGGAAGCAATGGAATACCCGCATCACTTACGGGAAATGTTCGGAGAGAGCTGGAGCTTGTGGTGCACTCCAAGCAGTGCAAGAAGCCTCGCCAATGGCAACTGCCTCAAGCAGACTTGAGGCTCGCGCAGGTGATAAGACTTCATAATCTGAAGAGGGGACTTCAAGGGCCAAGCGTAGGCATCCCAAGGCCTGACAGCCGATCTCCTACAAGCAGCAGGAGAAAGAAGAATCGAGATCCTGAGACTTCTGTGGACTCTTAGTCCTGCTGCTGGCTTAGTCTTGAAGGAAACAGCGTCCTCTGGCAACCCCCCGTCAGAATGATTGGCGGCTGCAGCTGTACAAGCACCGTTCCCCAAAGGGTGGGGCACTGGAGTCGTTGCAGTGCACGGGCTATGGGGGCGAGGCATTCAAACAAGGTAGGGGTCCAGAACGGCTTTAGGTTGGTAAGAGAATCTGCGAATTCAACCCTTAAATTCATCGGCACAACCTGCGTCTGAGACCTGGCAGACAATCTCCGACAGGACTCCCTCTTCTCTGTAAAGACCTCTCCCAAAAACTGTCCAGGAGCACCAGCCATCAAGCAATCATGGAAGGTTGTGGATCGACTGCAAATCTGCAGACCTCCACGTCGCAAGCAATCTCGGTCTCCAACAATTCGCCTAACACCAATAGTTCTTGGGGATGAGGCCTACACCGACCCCCTTCATACCCAGCATAACTTGAAATTCTCATTGAAAGGTTCGGGAAATTGGCAGCAAAGGTGAGGTGGCGAAGCTGCCAGACACACAGCCTCAAAGCTGAACCTAAGGAGAATGCAAGCTGCTCAGGTTCTGCCGCAGCCCAAGCACCGCAGCTCTGCGTCTCAGATCAGCCTCCTCAAGCCGGAGAGCCCGGAGAGCCAACACCGAAATTACGTTTTGGTCTTAGATTTGGGCTTTGCAGCTACAGATCGGCGAAGGCGGCAAGCACAGGCATTATGGCATGACACCAAGTGCTTCAAACCAAGCTACTCTGCAACCTGTTCTGTTTACGGACACCTACTGAGTTGTTTCAATGCAGCCATCGCACTGAAAGGGGGTTTGCCAAATGCGAATATCCCGATAAGCTCCGAGTATATACTCTCGAAACATTCAAGGTACTTGCGACTTGCAGCTGTGCTGGGTTAAGCCTTGAAGGGGTGAGGCACAAATTCTGTGTGTCCGGTCAATAGCCTGAATCCAACTGAATCAGACCAACCCGCGTCTGTCTGCAGGGGATGCTGGGCAGCGGCAACAGAATTGAAACGCCAAGCGCGAGTTGCAGAATTCTGGATTGTGAACTGTCAGCATGGTTAATGGTGTCCTATATGTGCTCTTTTGTAAGCACTTGGCCAACAAAGACATTTCGGACAGCGCTTGTTGGCCTGAATGAGGCGGACGTAGGCCATCCGGACCTGTAAGTGTCATGCGTCACCAAGGAGGAATCTGCAGAACAGCATCCTCAGGGCCTTGATGTAGAGAGCTCAAAGCAGCGCAAAGAGCTTCGCACTTGAGTCTAAACTTTTCTGCGGCACCTGCAATTTCAAAATCTTGTGGCATCGCAAGTCATGCCGCGGACTGCATTTCTGGAGTTCTGATGCTGAGCCATGCAAGTCCTTGGGTTTGCTTGAGGCCTGGCTCTTTCTGCTGAACTCCCACTCTGACAGTTACATTTGTTGGTTCAAGAAATACTTTGTAGCTCCCATGGCCCCCAGGCCATGCCTTCTGATCCGCTGTGCCAAACTCAGAGGCTGGCTGAGAGATTGCAAGGGACGCCTACCGCAACAGCCTCCCCATCCTCAGCGGAAGGCTGTAGGCAACTTAAAGCATCAGCCTTCAGCAAGGTGTTGCCGGAGCATGCCAGGGCAGGTCTTTGCAGGCTCATTGAAGTTGAGGACCCAATGAAACAAGTGCAGCTCAATGCGTTGGATATAACAGTTTTGGACAGGCGCATCATGACACCTGCCAAGCTGGCTACACTTGGCCTCAATGTCTCAAAACTCTAGGTGGCCAGCTGCTAACTCTTTCAAAAGCGACTGTCTGTTCCAAACACTACGGTACACAGACCTGAGCACTAAACCTTGGAATTTGAAATCGTCACCCCGACCGAGGCGGGCTTGCTTTGCTTACTCCTCGGGCTGCAACACTCCGCATGTCCAAACTATAACCTTTCGCACTATCTAAACTAAGCAGCGCAGTGCAGCGCGGACATGCGTTGCCGATTGTGCCTGGCATGGAGTCACAAATCCAGGTAGATACAGAAGTGAAATTCAAGCTTCAAGCTTCAGGAGTTGGGTTGAAGAGACCGGTACGTGCCCTTCTTCATTGGAGCCTGCTTCCAAATACAGAGTACCACTGACATATTGCCGTTTTCAACACTTGCTGTTCTGTCGCTTGCGGCGGTCAAGACATGAGCTCTGGGGTTTGGATGCCTAGGATTGGTGACGAATCCCAAGCATGAGCCAGGGTCCAGGGAATCATTGCGAGAACTGTTGTCCTTTGAGCTTTGTGTTAAGCCTTGTGTGGGCCTGCTCCATTTTTTCTGACCTCTGATGCTGTTCTACATATATAGGCCTGATGGTACCTCCATGAACACTGCTGCTCGCGGGCATGCACACCTCTAGTGTCTCAACCTTGAAGTCCTGAACGCGATAGAACAAAGACCTGTAGTCCGTGAACTAGTTCCCTATCAGGCCAGACCCAACAGCATCCGAAGGGCTTCACAAAATCAGGATCTAAGTTAAGCTTGATCCTGCCCAAAACAGTCTTGATCGCGGTAACCCGCCGATTGAACAAAGGTGGAGGTTGGGGCGGCAAGGTGCTTACGACGGCTTAAGAATACAGTGTCATAATATTTTGGCCTTCAAGCAACACTGCTGGCCAACCCGGCAAACGCTGGTCCGTTAAAAAATAACGCCAGCAAATCCTTGAGTAGACCTGGTCAGTGCCTACGGTTTCAGGCCCTGAAAGCTGCTCTTTGGGCCCGAAACTCACCAAACACCCAACAACACGTCGACAAAACATGTACACCCAGAGCTTCTGCAGCTCACCATGGCAATCAACCAACCCAAAACCCATCTCAAACCCCCCTACATACCATGGGCATTGACCCCGAAATCGGCCTCAGGCACAGAGCTCTGCCACGGCTGATACACACAGCTCTTCAGATCCACAATCTCGGCTTGTGGCTCCGATAACTATTCTGATTCTGCAAGTTAGCGTCTGGAATGCTGCGACTTCAGAGTTTGGATCAGGATTCAAGTTCAACTGAGGGATTGAGCTGGCCGTGTACTGATGTGTAGCAGTGCTTGGGCCAAAGGATGGTCTATAGAACCGGGATTGCCGGATAGCCGGATCACCTAAACTCCGATGCCCCAAATATTCAACCCTCCCCCCCCCCCCAAATATGGGTTCCCCAGAATTCCAAATACTGCAAATACTGAATTCTGTTCCGAGGACTACTTTTAAAAGGCCCACGACTGAAGTAATTGCGGTGCCTATTTCCCTGATGTCCTAGATTTTGATTGTTTTTGAATGGATTCTCTAAAGAGATTTATAGAATCTGAATGCGATTTTAATTG
>CAJNIZ010045541.1:554-34693 GCA_905231905.1 Symbiodinium pilosum
AAACCAAACCCTAAACTCTGAACCCTAAACCTTCAGCCCTAAACACTGAACCCTACACCCTGAGCCCTAAACCCTAAACCTTAAGCACTAAGCTCCCAGAAAACAGGATTTGTAGGAAATGCCAAGGATCGAAGCAACCCCAGAGCTGGTGATTGACTTGGACCACCTCGAATCCTGCATTCAGGACCCTGAGGGGAAGTAGGGGGTATAGGGCTCAGGGTTTAGGGTTGAGGGTTGGAGCTTAGGGTTTAGGGCTCAGGGTTTAGGGCCTTAGAGCTTAGGGTTTCAGGCTCAGGGGTTTAGGGTTTACGGCTTAGGGCTCAGGGTTGAGCTCCCCTTATGCCAGACCCTCAGCCTTCCACCCTCACCCCCCTTGGTTTCGGATCTATGGTTAAGGGTTTCCACTAGCTAAACCCTAAATCCCAAATCCCCCTTATACCTGGGCAATTGAAAGCGAACTCACCCGACCTCCCCCTAAATGGGGTTTATATAGGGAATAGCACCAAAAAGGGCCTGAATTTGGGAATCGACGTTTTCTCTAAATTGCCCTAAAAAGGTAGTTTCCCAAAATTAGGGTACCCCAATATAGACTCCAAAATACTTTCGTCCTTATTATTGGGACCCCCCAAAAGGAACCCTTATGTTTGGGAAACCCTAAACCCCAAACCCCAAACCCAACCTAAATCCTCCTTATGCACAGGATGACCTGAAGTCTGTAAATTTTGCGCCTGGGAAGATGATTCTGGTCCTTTCGTCCCTTTGGCTGCTATGGTGTATATATATATATGTTATAATAGGGTTTAGGGTTTTAGGGAATTGGGTTTAGGGCTTAGGATTTAGGGAACTGGGGTTTAGGGTTTAGGGTTTAGGGAGTTGGGTTTAGGGTCTAGGGTTTAGGGAATTGGGGTTTAGGATTTAGGGAATTGGGGTTCAGGGTTTAGGGTTGAGGGTTTAGGGAATTGGGGTTCAGGGTTTAGGGTGTAGGGAATTGGGTTTAGGGTTTAGGATTTAGGGAATTGGGGTTCAGGGTTTAGGGTTTCAGGGTTTAGGGTTTAGAGTAGGGTGTATATTGGGGTATCATTGGGGTACTGTTGGGGTTATATTGGGGTTAAGTAGTATTGAAGCTAATATTGGGAGAATGGAAAATAAGATGGAAACTGCTACTTAGGGTCTAGGGTTTATAAGGTTTGGCCAGTGTTTTGGGCGCAAGGTTTGGCGGAGGTCCTCGCGCAAACAACCCTCAACCCAGCCCCATTCTAAACTCGGATTCCGGGGTTGAAAGTATTTCAAGGCGCATTGGAAAACAGTGTCCCTAAACTGGGTGGTGGTTAAGGGTTTAGGGTTTAGTCATTTAAGGACCTAAATCAAGTTACCACAATATGGGTATATAGTGAATAATAGGGATTCTTTATTATAGTAATTTCAAAAACTGTTCCTCAGCAGCAACCCAACAAATGGACTCCCGGAGTGATACAGCTACATTGACGCGGCTGCGGTTGCTGGATTGGCCTAGACCTTCCAAGGTAAACACCTTATTGTTTAGGGTTTAGGCACTAAGTAGTTTTAGGGTTTTGGGGTTTAAGGGTTTAGGGTTTTAGTTCCCCTCAAGTAAATAGAATATGGCTTTGGGTATGTTATAATAAGATCCGTAGTAAGGAAACCAATATCCGACTGTTACTGAGCGGGGGCAGAACCCAACATATACCCCATATTCCATCTACTTTATGGGGGACTATAGGATTCGCAGTGCTTGCTCACAAAAAAAACCGAGCCTGTAACCATGATGAGCGCAAACCGGGCTTACTTAGACCATGCTATGTAACCCACATGGAAGTACACCGGAAGGCCCAGGTAGGCCTTAGGGCTTAGAGAGGAGTGAGCACTAGATACTCTAGAAACTGTCACGACAACAACCTCACCCGACCTCACCCCAGACAATAGTCAAAAGGAAAATAGTCTCGCATTGGCTCGATATCAGGTTCTTGAGTTCTCATAAAATGGCCTAGAACTCTACACCCTTAACCCTGAACAGAAACCTGGCCCTCTAAAGTAGGTAATGATTACCTGCAGCCTTATAAACCAAAACCCTAAACCCTAAAACCTAGATCCTCAACCGTAAACCCTAGACCAGCCCTAAACGCTTATCTGGTTAACTTGCAAAGGATTGGCAAGGTAAGCCCTGTTGTTCCCCTAACCCTGCCTGCCCTCCCCCCCTAAAGTGTTGGATATTGCTTCGGGTTTAGGGTTTAGGGTTATCTTCACAGTCGCATGTAGGAACTTTGTGCAGGGTATGATGTTACTGGAGGATATTCTACGTACTACAGCCATGCAAGGAATACAAAGGAATGCTATTGCCAGCTTCAAGAAGACAGGGTTGCGAGGGGATGATATTGATACTGTCACTACTCAGGCTTCTAACCCTAAACCTTAAACCCTAAACCCTAAATTCTTCAGCGGATGGTGCTGATGGCTTCCCCACGGGGGACACGTCAGGATAGAGTGAAAGACACACTCTAAACGCTAAACCCTAAATCCCAGGGCTTAAGTTATAGAGTGCACCGTGCTGCTTGCATGTCACAGCTGTATAAAGCGTAATCCCCAAGCTTTCACGCCCAGATCCAGCTTGCCATTCCTCAGGGTTTAGGGTCGGAAAAGCCCGACAATGATCTTGACAACTTGACAAAGCTTTATTCCACCGGCACAAGCATCAAAATGAAATCACCAGACTCTACCCCCAAATCTAGCGCCACGTCTCTGCCGTTATGTCTCCACCCTCACAGCTGCGTTTTATGAATGTTGTCAAATGTTGAAGGCTACTTTGAAGCATGGAATAATCCCCGCCGTATCCCATAACAACCATCAACGCAAGAAGAGTTTCAAGAGGTTCATACACTGCTCGTAGAAGGGTGAGGTCATGTAGTAATAGTACCCACCTTAAACCCTACACCCGAAAAAATCCCTCGACGTTTAGCCGGGAAGGTGGGTACTTAACTCCCTAAACCCTGAACCTCCCCCCACCTCGACCCAAATGTTGGCCATATCGGAAATTCCCTGAACATATTGCGCAGTTTTCATCACCTTCAGTCATAGTTAAATGATAAGTTCTACCAGAGTTCCAGGGAACTTAGGGTATGTAAGGAAGGGAGCGACAAGGTTTTCTTCCATGCCGTGTCACGGTCAGTCATAAACTTGCCAGTATAAGGTACATGCGCGGTCGCGTCCCAAACATGCACCGTGTGCTGGAGATCTGCCACGCATGCCGCATTGGACCTAACCCTGACCCTAAACCCTAAACCCGTGAAGAGCCGGGGAGTGCGTCTAGTTATTGGGTATCGGCTCTTGCATACGGGTTCTACGGGGCGTTTTGTGTGGGGTTCAGAGTCGGGTAGCTATTAGATCTAGGATTTAGGGCCTATGGCGTCTGGGAGCTAGTATCTAGGGTAGCTGGGGTTATTGTAAGGCTTGTAGGTATTATGAGTGTACTTTCTAAGCCACCCTAACCGGAAGGCCTACGTTCACTGCGCGCCCACAACACCGCAAGTGCGAGTTGTGGAAGCCCTGAACTGTAAACCCTAAACCTAAACCCTATAACACGTAAACCCTAAACCCCATTAACCCAAAGCCCTAACCCCAAACCCTAACCCTAAGCCCTAAATCCCGAAACCCCAAGCCCTAAACCCCCTAAACCCCAAGTAGCTGTTGCGTATCACTGATACTCTTAAAGGTTTAGGGTCTTAGCATTCAGAAAGTCATTATCACAAAGCCCAGACCATTGGCCATATCCCCCCCAGAAAAAGCGCATACTCTGCACACAAACATGGTGCAAGAACCACTGATACAATGATACTTCGAAGGCACAGAAAACTTTTCCCAAAGAGGTGTACCTTCTACACTGGAACCCTTGCCATAGGAACTCCCAGAGAAGGGCACCTAAGCTTACAAATCCTAGCCTTACTTATTCTTACATAGACCCTACCTGGACCCCAAAAGTAGGTAAAATAATGGCCCAACACCTTTAAACACAGCCCAAAAGGCCATCATGTTAGATACTTTTGGGGTCCAGTTATGTATCATTCATCCCCGACTATCTTCTCAGACAATAGGATCTTTAGGGAAACTCAAAGCCCCAAAAGCCCTAAACCACCCACACCCTAAACCCTAAACCCCGAAACCCCTAAACCCCTGAACCCCTAAACCCTAAACCCCTAAACCCTGGTATTAAACCCTCGGATTTAGGGCCGCCCAAACAAGGAGCCATTCAGGGGGGATCAAGGCTGATTAGGGGTTACCTAAACCCCAAAAGTATGTAAAATAATGGCCCTAAACCCCTAAAAACAGCCCAAAAGGCCATCATTTTACATACTTTTGGGGTCCAGGTGAGGGCTTCGGGCCTTTGGATGCTGTAGCTCCTTAGCTCCTTGGGCGGATCCTTTTCCTTTTGGTTTAGGGTTTAGGGTTTAGGGTTGTGGCGTCCCTGTTCAATCTCATGAGATAGTCAGAGAGCAATAGATGGATTTAACATCCGCAATATTCCTTCATTTCACCTACAAGTGTATCTCAAGATGTCTCCCCATGGAGATGTGACCCTTATGACAGGACCCCGAGTTTTCAAAATGCACGTTTTCAAGCCCTGAACCCTAAGCCCTAAACCCTAAACCCTAAACCCCTAGACCCTAAACCCTCAGCTCAGGTGAGAAGTATCAGGTGCAGCTGCTTGAGGATTCTGCCCACGGAGCCTTGGCTGCCACTGTCTTTAGGGTTTAGGGTTCAGGGGTAAGGTCTAGAGCCGGTTGTGAGCTTAGGAGTTTAGGGTTCAGGGTTTAAGGGGTGTGATTGGGTGCCCCGTGCTTTTGACCCTTCTTGCTGTTGCCCTAAGCCCTAAATCCTGAACCCTAAACCCCAAACCCCAACCCTACCCCAGGCCAACATGAGCTACTGTCAATAGTAGCCTTAGTAAGGGACCCTCAAGGGGTTGGGGTTTAGGGTGAGCTACTTTCAATCTTACGCTTACTAACAGATCCTTGAAAATGGACATTGGGGTCCGTGCATATAGTTTAGTATAGATCTTCATAATGGTGCCTAACAATCAACCTATGTCCTCTACTCACCTGGGGAATATTGACTGTAGCCCATGCAGTTCCTGTTAGGGGACATCTTTCTTTGTCGGGCTCCTGTTCAGTTTCCGTGTTTCTTTGGATTGGAGGATGGTGAAGTGTTCGGGATTCACCCTAAACACTCAACCCTAAATCCTGCACCATAAACCCTAAATCCTAAACCCTGAACCCTACACCCTGAATCCTAAACCCTAGACCGTTCTGGGCTTTTAAGTTCTGCGGGTCGATTGTTTAAGTTTTCAGTTCGTGCAATTCTCCGGGCCTGTTAAAAGGCCAAAATGATCATGAGGACGGGGGTTTAGGATTTAGGGTTTAGGGGTTAGGTTTTAGGGTTTAGGGGTTTAGGGGTTAGGGTTTAGGGGTTTAGGGTTGTTTAGGCTTAAGGGGGGCGGGGGTTTAGGGTTTAGCGTTAGCAGAGCGTGATAAGGTCTTCTTGTAGCCTCAACCCCTACAATACGGACCCTTTTCTTGTCATATGAAGCTATGTGGTCCTAATTTACAGGTTAGGTCCTCGCAAACCTTAAGTCCATCTTGGTTACCAAAATCTGTTCAAAGGAGTTGGGGGGTACCAGCCACCTCGGAGATACGTATGGGGCTGGTAAAGGGCCAGCTACATCGTTGAAACCTAAATCCTAAACCCTAAGCCGTAAGCCCTAAACCCGAACCCTACTTCTCCCGAAGCTTGTGTTGGCCTAAACCCTGAACCCTAAAATCTAAACCCTAAATCCTAAGCCCTAAACCTAGCACCCACACAAGGACTCCATGGTTGAGGGGTTCAGGGTTTAGAATCTAGGTTGAAGGCTTGGGGTTTTGGTCTTGGGCTTCCGGTTCATGGCCTCGGGTTTGGGTTTCGGCTCTAGGGTTTAGGTTTGGGTTCAGGGTTTAGGGCTTAGGGTTGGTTACGTTTCAATAGGCACGGGGCTATGCGGAACCCCTAGGCCTCAACCTGAAGTCCTGATTTCATGTAAATTCTGAGGAGGGAAGGCCATGTTAGTTTGATTGTACGAGGGCCAAAGTGGAATGCTTACGACCTTAAAACCTAAACCCCTACACCCCCAAACCCCTAAACCCTGAAGCCCTAACGGAGTTTTGGATGTAGTCTGCTAGCTGTATATGAGGGTTATAAGCGGATATTTTTGGCAATGCGGGCAGAGTCTCCGGTGCGAACTTCGGCCTGGGCACGCAGATAGGCGGCAAGCCAACAGCAGTCATGAGCCGGCAGACTGATGCTCAAGACTGGATGCTCGCCATCATCGAAGCACCGGAGGCGGTCAAGATCTCCCGGAGGCAGAGGCAGCAATCAGCTCCCACTCGTCGCTGTCAAACTCGCATGCAAGCAACGAATCCGCCAGAGCAGCGTAGACCGCATTGCTGGCTTCGAAAACAGAAGCGATTGCTTTGTGAGCGCTCTTCATGTTTCGAGCTGTCTAGGTGCTTAGAGCCCAAAACTGTTGAGATTCATCCAGTTCGGCACCTACAACCTTAAAACCCTGAAACCCAAAACTCTATATTAACAGACCCTAGGACCTAGGACCTACGATGCATGGTGGTCGCTGCACGGTATAGGTAGCCCTCAACCCTTAAGCAGGTTTGCCGGAACTGCTTGAACTTACGACGGCAAGAGTGCAGTAGGTTACCTCAACCCTAAACCCCAAACCCTACTACACGCCCGTCCAGATCTCTGGCCGGTACTGCATGCTTCCATCCCAAAGGGTCCATGTAGCTATATAGTCTATACTTGGGCCTTAAAGTACGTATATGAGAACCCTTCTGGGCGCGAAAACCCCTAAACCCTATACTAGATGCCTACATGGACCCTTTGGGAGAGCATGTGTGGACAAATTGCACCTCGAACGCCCACTTGAAGGAGGGACATCGCCCTCATGGCTACAGGGTTACCCAAAGGATCCTAAGTAGCTATAGGGTTTAGGGTTTATAAGGGTTTAGGGTTGTAGGGTTTCTATACTAGGAATTACTAATATGGTCTGGGTCAATATTCCCTATATAGGTACTTAGGACCCTTTGGGTTAAGGGTTTCGGGTCAGGTCAACGACCACGCGTGACGGGCGGTCATCATGGGCGCTCTAGCCCTTTTGAAAAGAGTGAGGCAATAGACCCCACTGGGCTTAAATTCAGCCCTCCACCCCAAAACGGTGCGTAAAGAAACTGTGCATCCCTAAGCCTTTTCTACGCCCAGACCCCCCCCTTTGGTCCTGAAGGTTTAGGTCTCCACCCTAAACTCCAAACCGTAAACCCAAAATCCTAAACCCTGTACGTTAAATCCTAAACCCTATAAACGCTTTAAACCCTAAACCCTCAACCCAATTTCTCCCGAAGCTTGTGTTGGCCAGGCTACGGATGCTCCTTTGACGGCCGCAAATGCGGCTCCTTTGGAGTGGTCTCGACGATCTCATCACAGGCCAGATGAGCCACAGTCTAGGGGTTAGGGTTTGGGGCGTCTACCTGCGCAGGGCTGAGCATCCATGCGCCGCTGGCGCCACCCGACTTCCAGGGATCGGTGGGTGGCGGCACAGTCGGATGTTGCCCAAGAAGCCATCGAAGCTGGGCTTTCTTCAAACCCCCACCAGCTGTGAGACATCACAGGGTACCACCCAATTCAATCCGAGCCTCAAGAATCTCCAGGACTCCTACCCCAAGAATTTGCTGCAGCTAGGGGTCAGGACCCCCCCCAGGCTGCAAGGACAGCAGGGGAATATCAATGTACATTCTATAGATTGGCCCACTGGGGTCCATTCTCCATAGGCTCTTCCCATTGTCTTACCCAGTACGGGTGTAAAGGCTCACGTGTATCTTTAGTGTCTGACCACCCTAGTAATGGGTGGGAACGGCCTAAGCAGGCCGAGTGGGAATTTAGGCTTTAGGGTTTAGGGTCTAAACTCCTTTATGATTGCGGGATATATGAGGTTTAGGTCCTAGACTCCTTTAAGTGGGGTTATATAGCGGATTATTTAGGGGACTACTGTACGGGTTATTAAGCGGGCTGCTAGGAGTTTAGACTATGGCTCAGATAAGATTAGGGTAAAGGGATTAGGGTTCAGTTTAGGGTTTTAGGGTCCTGGGTTTAAGGCCTAAATCCTAAACTCTGAACCCTAAACCCTACACCCTAAACCCAAATAGAGTGTAGGACTCAGGAACCCTGTGCCCTAAACTATGATTATCAACGGTATCCAAAAGATTGAGGGCTCCGAGGCATGTAACATGACAGTACGTGCGGGCTTGGGCCTTAAACCCTTCGCGTTTAGGGTTTGGGGCCGCAACCCTTTCGCGTGCTCCCTGGCTGCTTGCCAAATCATAGCCCAATGCCTTGGACTCCCCAGTCGTCCCAAACCCTGAGTCTAGCATGGGTTGCTGAAGTTTAGGGTTCCCCTAAATTTAGAGGTAGGGCCACAAGCCCTCAACCCTAAACAGCTAAATCTCCCTAAGCTCTACGCCCAATGCATCCCAGACCCTAAACCGAATTTGCGGGTTACGGTTTGAGGTTTAGGGTCTAGGGATTCGGACGCAAAGCCCTAAGTCCTAAAATCCCGACCACGTGGTATAGGTCTTAGCAAGCGTAGTCCCTAGAGGGGACCTTCAGAATCCTGGAAATCCTCGATCTAATCGTCTCTATGACTTCTACCTGGGCACCAAAACTAGGCAACATAATAGCCCGAAACCTTAAAAGATAGCCCAAAAGGCCATTATTTTACATACTTTTGAGGTTCAGGTAGGGGTCCCCTGAGCCCATGCCCCCAACTCCCAACCCTGACGTTCATCAACCCTTAACTCCAAATCCTAAGTCCCGAACACTACACTCTGAACAGTAAGCCAGCAGTTAAGAGTCCTAAAGTCATGAACCATAAAGTCTAAGCCCTGAGCTATACACCCTAAACCCTGAAGTATGAATCCTAAAACCCCATGCAAACTCTATAACCCCCAATCCTTTTCGAAGACATGGAATGAGCAGCTCGCGCGCAGGCGAATAAGCTCGTGAACACCGGAGAGGGAGGCGTGGGTAGGGGTCTACCGTAAAACCTAACACCCTAGATCCCAAGACCTAAACCCCACTAAACCCTAAACCCTAATCATCCTAACAGACTCCATATACTTCATATATAACCAGATATGTATATATGTGCTTATACAAATAGATAATTCAGCAATGGAAAATTTACATGGAAAGGCAATGGAAATTGGAATGCGAGCTGGGGTTCTAGTGGGCTTGAACGTCATATGTTAAACTCCTAGTACCCCTGCTCAAATAGTGCCTAGAATACGTACACTCCTATATCATCCCTTTTACAATCCCCTGCAAGGAGTTTAGACTTCTGCTCATATGTTCCTGTATGACGGTCCGCACCTCCTAGACTGCTTAACATGATGTTGTTTAGGGTTTAGATTTAGGCTTGGGCAGTATTGAGTTCTACACTGGGATGTAAGGATTAGGGTTAATCAGTAGGGAGTAGGGTCAAGTAGGGATTCGGGTTTATGGACTTGGGTTTGGTCATCAGGGTTGAGAGGTTAGGG
Source organism: Symbiodinium pilosum (assembly GCA_905231905.1). NCBI lineage: Eukaryota > Dinophyceae > Suessiales > Symbiodiniaceae > Symbiodinium > Symbiodinium pilosum. Next base: position 10,196 of record CAJNIZ010045541.1, read on the forward strand.
TTTATGGGTAATAGAGGGGGCGGAATTGAACGGGAGGGTAAGCCTAGCTCTGTAAGGAAGCCCTCAGGCGACTAAGAGACTTCTTGAGATGTTGGGCAGCCAAATGGAAGCCTTAGTCACAGCCCAATCCTAACCAAAACCCCCAAATCCTAAACCCTAACTTCGATAAACCCTACATAGACCCTAAGCCCCCAAAATCAAGTTGACCTAGATGCCGGCCTGGAGGCATGGTGTTTACAAACAACGCTGAAATCCAAGCTTTCTTCATTTTTTCAGCCGGAAGCCACCTGGCGGCTTTAACGTGGGTTTGATACTTGTGGTTTGGGGATTTGGGGTTTGAGCTTGTTTTAATCTAAGTCTGCGGTTTTGGATTAGAGTTTAGCGCCTTGCTAGTTAGGTTTAGCATTTATGGTCTACGGCGCGGTTGAGTTTGCCAGGTCTGGCGCTTCCGCGCTAAACAGATGATCCCTTTTGCTAAACTTAGAAATCCCAACACCCGGACCCCTAAACTCTCTCGCAGTGTATGCAGGGACCGTGTAAGCGCATGAGCCAAGACGTTGGGTAATGGGAGTCTGTGACTGGGTTTGTTTGAGGTGTTTTGCTGGATTTGGCAGTCTTCTCGGTTATTTGGGCAAGCAATCCTGAAGGTTATATGGCAATTTCTGCGATTCGGTTCGAGGAGGTATGCAGGACTTCAGCGATTGGTTGCGGTTGTCGTTACAGTCACACCACGACTGCGGGCTTCTGCCGCGGCCGCTGCTGCTGCCCCTGCTTATGCTCCTGCTGCTATTTGTTATGTTCTAGGTTTTTCCAGTTCCTAACTACAAGCTACTTGTACTATTCGTGAGTTCCCCCCCTGGTTTGGATTCATTTGGTAAAGCTTCTTCAGGTGAAATCACGACTGTTTGAACTTAATTAATTAACGGAACCCTTAGCACTACCGCCTCGCCCTCACCACCACCCCCGCCGCCGGCACCGGCACCTGCGCCGCCGCCACCCCCACCGCCCAATTCTACATGAGTGCAGCTAGAAAGTACTTGTTCATTTTGGTTCTCTCTCGTTCTCATATAAGCTTAATACCAGGAATTACAGGCTTACCTCCAATGTTAACAACGGCAACAAAAACGGCCAAGCGTCGGCTCTTGCCCCATGACCTTGCTAATGCGCCTTGGCCCCTATTTGAATATGGGCATTCTGAGCTCTAGGGCTCTATGGGGAGCTCTGCGCCTCAAGCCTCGAATCCTTAAAGCCATCGACACACACAACCCTAGACCCCATGTGCTAAATCGCAAACCTTGAATCCTAAACCCCACACCCTAAACCTTAAACACGACACCTAAAGCCTAAGCCCTAACACCTCTAGACAACAGCTAAGGCTACGAAGAGTTGTGGAAGAAGCACGAAGCCATGTCTCCTCCGGAAGAGGTCGCCCTCAAGTACAAGCTTCTCTGAGAAATTTGGGTGGTTGGTATTGGGGTTGGGGTTCCGAGCTATCGTCTAGGGTTTAGAATTCAGGGCTTAGGGTTTAGGGTTCGAGTCTAGGGTCTGACAAATTTGGGCGGTTTCCAAAAAGTTGCGGTCCCTCCTGGGGTGGTCCTTACAAGAAGGGGTGCAACAAATCTGGGTGTGTATAGAAGGACCCCCATTTGGGTGGTTGTCAAGAAGTAGGGGCCCATTTGTGGGGCGTCCTTAAATCGGCGTCATGTGGAGGACCTCGAGAAATTCAATGCTTGCCCGGCTTGCCCTTTGCATGCTTCTTGCGATTAAGATGATAAGCCGCGCGACGTAGCGCTTGGGATTCCGCGTTAGTGTGCGGGATGTAGGGTTTACAGCTTCGTGTTTTGGATCTACTGGGTAGGGTAGGGCGACAAAAGATTTGGGGTTGGAAGTAGCAGGCTCACGTAGTGGTAATCCCTATAAGCCCTAAGTTTAAACCCTAAACCCTCAGCCCTGAACCCTTAAAACGCGTTCATGGCACTGCGGAAAGAATTCCGGGATGAAGACGGGCTTGGATGAGGTCAGATGCACACGCGGTTTAGGGTTTAGTGTCTCTTCGAGGTGGTTTGGTTACGGATGAAAGCCTACTGGGTCTCGTGAAGGCCGGAACCCCAAATGTTCCGGTCCGCTACAGCCCCTCTTTAAAGGACTTCGCAAACGGAGATGATCTTATTAGAGGTGTCTATCCAAGGTTCAGAATCTGAGAAATAGCCATTCTGCATCTATGGATTCCGTGGTCACGTAAGCATAATTAGGGCCTACAGTGGATGGAGGGAGTCATTGCACCACTGTCGTTCAAGGTGGTGCAGGCTTTCCTCCGTCCACAGAAACCCAGACCCTGATTCATAACCCCCCCCCTGATAGGTATTATAATAGGGGTCCTAATATTAAGGCCCTTACAAGGAGGCGGTGTATTAATCATGGGTCTACATTAGGGTGTGTAACCTGTGAAGGTTCGTCCTCTGAGGCCGCGAAGACCTTTTGAAACATTCCCAAAGGGTCCATGTTTCTATATGGTATGTACTTGGCCCCTAAAGTGGTTACATGGGAACCCCTCTGAGCCCTAAGTATATACTAGAATACCTACCCTAAACCCTAAACCCCATACTATACTATACCATACTATACTTATACTTATACTTATACTTATACTTATACTTATACTATACTATATAGCTACATGGACCCTTTGGGAATTCCTCGTCTTTTAACTTCTCCGACTCAAAGTAAGCTATAGTCTAATTCCTTCAACGGGATTATATAGTGGATTATATAGGGGACTACTATAGGGATTGTAATGGGGATACTAGGAGTTTAGACTATAGCTCATATGGCTTGCCCGATGGTTTTACAGTTTAGGCTTCCCGCAGAACAGTGACCAAAAGCGATAGGGTAACTACATCGGGTCCCTGCCTGTTCAGTGATGCCCTAAACTCTACACCCTAAACCGCCATCAGTGGATGAGTGGAGACCACCCATGGTATATAAATACACTCAACCTGCGGATTGTTAGTAGGCAATGAAGGAATCCTGTTTAGGGCTCAGGGTTTAGGCTTTAGGCTTTAGGGTTGTTGTTCAGGGTTTAGGGTTTAGGGTTCTGGGTCTAGCCGTAAATGTCAGAGGATAAGATCTCTGTGGTACAGCACAGCTCTGATGTTTTCTAGGTACCCCGGTACTACCCTTTTCCATGCTTATGTTGGGGTCTCCATTTTAAGGTTAAACAGAACTTCAGGAAAAGCGCACCCCCTTATTACTACTATGGGGTTACTGAGGAAGCTGGTTTCAGCCTAAAGCCCTCAACCTCTAAAACCCTAAACTCCTAAGGCCTAAACCTCTAAACTCCTGAACCCTAAACCCTCGTCCCTAAATACCTCAGGTACACCACGGTCAACAAGTCGGTCCGCATGACCAACATCCAGGGGGCCCTGATGTTTCCGCAGTTGGCGGTAATGATGCACGACCGATGGAAGTTTAAGGTTGTTTCGGGGGTTTATATGATTTATACTCTAAACTCCTTCAAGGGGGGTATATAGGAGATTACTATAGGGGTTAGTAAGGGTGATAATAGGAGTTTGGACTATAGCTTACATGAGAATATATATGTATATACAAATATAGATAGGGTTTAAGGTTCAGGTGTAGGGCCATAAGGAACAGAAGAACCACATATACACAGGGCTTCTTTTCAAGTGTAGGGTTTAGGATCTCCAGTGTATTTTGCGACTTGAAGGGGTCTTTTTGTCGGGATTCCCTAACTTCGGGGCTAAAGTCCTACTCTGACAACACCCCTTAAACCCTGAACCTCACATAAAACAGGGTTTCTTCCCGGAGGGAGTAACCCTAAACCCCGAACCCTAAGCTCTAAACCTTAAGTTTCTTTTCAAAGGGAGACCAAGGGACCTCCCTGCAGGTACACATGCCCTGTACATATCTTTTGGGTCATAGCAGATCTAATCCCTCTGTACTAATGTTGAACACACCCCACGGAATATCTGACATCAGGAGGTGGGGTCTGCATGTTGAACACTAGATGAAAGGATTCGCGACCACGTCTTCAAGCCAATCCGATAGCGCCTCAAAACGCTGTGGGATGTTTTCAGCCCTAAGCCTTAACCCAAAGTATTTCTCGTGTAGGGTCTGCGGGTCTCCTCTTTCGAGCTAAGGGCCCCGACATTAGAGTAGGGTTGAGGGTTGTAGGGTAGCTTGAGCAATCGCATCACCATTCCATACCGCTTAGAGCACATGAGAAAATCATCCTCATGAAAGTCATAGAGCCCCTACTACAACTCATTCTACGGCACCTATGTTTTAGGTCCCTGTGGGGGCCTGGTTGTATAGTCCTTACATGAGCTACTGGCAATATTAGGCTTACCAATGCCAGCAGGCAGACCCCCTTACCCGGACCGTTACCCGGGGCCAGCTTCGTCCAGACCTTCCAGCTGATTTGCAACATCCCATGTTTGCAAGATTGGAGCCCAGAGTGGTGTCCATGCTACTCCACTCCGTACCGGAGAGTGTGTCGCCCGGGGAAATGCCCTTGCATGAAGCAGCACAGCACTCTGGAGGATGCTATGGCAGCCTACGAGCAGCGCTGCGCGGATCCGGACGTTGTGACCAGGGAGATCAACGGGGAGATGTGCCTTAGGTGCGGTACCGTCAATTCAGATAAGCCTGATGTGAGCCTGTGTTGTAGGGTTTCGGGTATAGGGTGCTTACTGTAAGTGCCTGCCTGAACACTTTCTCAATCTGAAGCTCAAACCCGAAGCCGCAAAACGCAAAACTATTCTAGGGAATGGGGGAAGGGGTTTTAGGGACCTTCATGCCCTACTCACTACCAGGTAGAGGCTTCAGATCTGCTTCTGGCTATGATGGAGAGAGATGTTTTTTGTTCGAATGGTTATGGCTATGCGTATACTGTCCAAGTCTCCCCGACTCCCAAGTGTGCTTCACTGTTAATCTTCAAGCTGCCCCCACCGTTGCTTGGAAGTAAGGGCAGAGCCCAATGCTTGATCCTTCTCTTACGGTGGCACTGCCTAAACCCTAAACCCGAAACCCTACTTCTTTGTGTTAAGTGTTAACAAGCGTTAGGCATTAACAAGCCGTGTTATATACAAGTAGTATCCTGTGGTCTCTTATAGTCGCTGCTATAGATGACACTAGTGCGCATGCCTTACTAGTCTTTGCGAGCTCTTTGTATTTTTGTTGCGCGTTTTGTTTCCCAAAAGGACGGGCGCCACAGGCTCTAGGTAGAGATGTTGAAGTACTTGAAGCTTCACGGGAGTGTGTAACTACTTATACCTGGTCTTACACCTTTTTTAGAATCCCCTTGCTGGAATTCTAGGTTACCACGGTTACTAGTAGGCTTATAGGCCGAGTTATAAGTAGCTACTAAGCTTCATGAAGCCCTAAACCCTAAACCCTAAACACTAAGTCAGGCTATGCAGCTAGAGCTTTCTTCGAGCCGAGGAACGACCGCATCGACCAGCACAACGAGATGTACTACTACCTTGTCAGGCAGATTGGGGGCCAATGTTTAGTGCGAAGGGTTTAGGACTTAGGGTTTAGGAGTTGGGGTTTAGGGCTTAGGATTCAGGGCTCGGCTACGTGTTGAGTCATAACAGGATTCGGTAGCCAAACCCTCAAAACTACAATCCTACAATCATCCTACCGCTGTACTACATGCCGAACTTCGGGGGAGTGGTCACTGAAATCATCTTATCTCCCCTACTGAGGACCCGGCAAACCCTGAAGCCTACATCTAGCGGCACAGATTCATAATCGCAAAAATAGTTGGAGTCTTGAAAGGGTAGGGAGACAGGGGTTGGTTTTCTGCATGAATTATAGTAGGAAATTGAAAGTGCTTCTCTAGGTGCTACATGATGTGAGCTATAGTCTAAACTCCTTGAAGGGGGTTATATGGGGCAGTATTGCAGAGGTGAATAAGGGGGATATTAGGAGCTTAGGTTATTGGAGGAAGCATGGGTGGCAGTTGTAGGATCTTTTTTAGGCGTTCGAGGGCTGTCAACTAGGTTAGAGGTTTAGGGTTTGGAGGCGTTTGGGGCTTTCAACTAGGCTAGGGATTTAGGGTTTCGGGTTTAAAGCATTTGGGGCTTTCAAGTAAGGCACAAGCAAATTACAAAAACATTTCGAGTTGGATACAGGTTTAGTACGGCACCCATTCTCGGGTTACCAGACTCCTCCCCTCCTGAGGCCGTATATTTGGATCCCTCGGGCCCAAAATCCTAAGCCCTAAACTCCAAACCCCAAACACTAAATCCACAAACCCAAACCAACCACTTTCGAGCAGCGTCTCCAGGACCACATCGGAAAAGCTTGAGGAGATCTGCGGCAAAGACGCGAGCAAACGCCGCTCGAAGCGCTGTGTGTTTACCTGCCGGTAGTGTGTTTAGGGTTTTAGGGTTTAGGGTTTTAGCTAGGAATGAAGGAGTGGATCCTTATAGTAGTCCCTATATAACCCATTATAGTAGTAGCCATTTTCTTTCCATGCCTTCATTCCAAGCTAACCAAAGGTAAGCCGTAAACCTTAAACCCTAAATCGTAGCTTCCATTTCCTTTTCCATAATCCTTATATAATCCCAATGTATACCCCATTATGCCCCAAGCTAACCGAAGGTAATTAGTTGGGTTTTAGGGGTTGGGTCGAGGGTCTGGAATGGACCCCCACATGGAAAACCAAATGGACAAGCAAACGGAAAATCAAGTGGGTTTAGGGTTTAGGTTTAGGGTTGAGGGTTGTATATAGCTGTAGGATTTGGGGTTAAGTTGCTCGTTGATAGTAGGGGATACAGGAATGGAAAAGAAAGACAGCAAAGCGCCAGCTAGGTTTAGGCGGTTTAGGGCTACAAGTCTATGGGATGCAAAAGATAAGGGGAACCTTAAGGGGACTCCATGGAAAGGGGCCCCATGTCTAAAGAAACTAGGGAGGCTTAGGGAGCCTCAGGGAGGCTTCGGGAGGTCTAGGGAGTCCTTATTTTTGGGTCCCCCTTTTTTGGGGTCCCCTTGAGGCTTCCCCGAAAAGAAAATTGAAACTACAGTGGGCAATTTAAAGTCACCTCACCCGACCGCACCGTACCTCACCCTAAATGGTCATTTGTACAGAGCGCAAAATGGCCTTACATTGGGAACTGAAATTGTTCTAGATTACCCTGATTACAGTATTAGAGATTTTTCAGAGGCTACTACAGATATCCAGTCATCCAATCCCTCCTACAAGCGCTTGAAGACGAGTGTTTCGGATTTAGGGTTTCGGGTTAAAGGGTTCGGGCTCTTCTAGACGCCCCATTACCTATACTTGGGTGCTGCTAAGGCACGTAGCAAGGACATATATGGTCTGGAGTTTAATGTTAATCGAGCATCAATTCGGAAAACAGGACAATTAAATGGAGATTAGGCTATGGCTGCCAAGGAACTTAAGTTAACCTACCATTATAAGGAAACCCTACCAGTTACTATATATCAAATGTTCGGTAGCTTCTTTTAGGTTCCTGAATAGCGGTCCGGGTTGAGGTCCCAGGACTTTGGTTTCTCTACCTGAGTCAGGGTGACGCACTGAGCTCGTCAACAATGCAGAAAATTGGGGTCATTACAGAGCTCGTGGAGATTACCGTGTATGTATACTTACTAAGTCCCCCGACCTCTCAAGTAGAAGCACAGTTTCCCACGCATGCGGTTTCCCAATATTCGGAATCTTGCTTTTGTTGAGTTCCTACGTGAAGGGCTGTAGTATTTTGGGGAATATTTCAGGGATCCGGTTACTGTTCCTGAGTCGTTACAGAAATCCTACCGTGCATCACCCAGGTACCTGTTATACAGTAGGTAGCTGGGCTTCTAGGGCTCTAGGGCTTTGTGCGGTTTAGGGTCTAGGGCAGTGGCTTCTCTTCATAGGGGTCAGGATGTGTTCTAAGCCCCTAAACCCTGAACTCTAAGCCCTAAACCTTAAACCTCAAACCCCTAAACCCTAAACCTCAAAGCTGTCAAGACGAAAGGCTCACTGAAGTGTAGGTTTCATAAGGCGCAAAATTGCAGACGCTAATGTGCGCCCCTGGCCGAGACTTTTTTTGTTGAACAATGACCTTTGGCGACCTTCGGGAGGCAGGGTGGTAGGAGTTTAGGGTTTAAGCTTCAGGCTTTAGGGTTCATGGTTCAGGGCTCAATATTGGGATTGAGGGCTGAGTTAGTTCGAAGATCGCGCTTCTGAGATAGCCAGAGGCCCTTAGTCTTGCTTGGTTTAGGTCTTAGGGTTTGCAAAGCTATCAGCGAAGAGTCTTGGCGTCTAGGAGGCAGCTTGGATTCCAATGACAGCTCCAAATGCAGAGTCCTGTCATCATTTACATACAGCGCCGCATGCTTGCTCTGATGCACATCTCGATGACACGTCCAAAACCCCTAACTAAACCCGTAATCCTCAAGCCCTAATACTATGAACCCTAAACCCCAAACCCTAAACCCCTAAAACCTTGTCTCAAAACCCCAAACCCTGAACTCCTAACCTAAACCTTTATCCCAAATCCCCAAACCTTCATCCAACTATAAACCCTAACCCCCAAACCCTAAACCCCTAAAATTTGATCCCAAAATCCCAAACCCTAAACCCCAAATCCCTAAAACCTTATCCCAAAACCCCAAACCCTAAACCCTGAACCCCTAACCTAAACCCCCAAACCCTTAACCCCTAAATCCTAAACCCCTAAACCCTTAACCCCTAAACTCCTGAATGGAGTACGTTGCGCGAGGCTTATGCGCAACACTTCGTCTGACTTACTGGTGCTTAAGTGGGAGTGGGGGAGTGAATATCGATACCATTAAAAGGGGTATATATGGAGATTATATGAGCTATAGTCTAAACTCCTAGTATCCCCCTGAAAAAGCCCTATAGTAGTCCCCTATATAATCCCTTGTATAACCCCCTTTAAGGAGTTTAAACTATGGCTCATACAGGGCTTATTCTAGGGATCCAGTCCCCGACCCTCCTTGTAGCACCTGTAAGTTGCAAAGGAAATGTTTCAGCTCTCTACAGGCGATTTCTGAAAACAAATTCCTTTTTTTAGACGCTCTAAATCATCTTTACGCGCGACCCTTTATCAAACTCTGAAACAGATACCCATGAGTCAACAAACCCCTAAACCCTTAACTCACAAACCTTAACCTTAAAACCTTTAATCCTAAGCCCTTTGAACCCTAAACCATTCGAACCCTAAACCCTAAACTTCAACCTAAACCCCAATTGCACCAAGCGGCAGTTTGCCAAGGAGCAGATACCAAGGCCCAAAGAGTGGAATGCCTCTGCAGTGGCGCGGGGACTCAAAGGCTAGGGTTTAGGGTTTAGGCCTATACCCTAAGCCACTCCTTGAACCTTGTTCAGATAAGGACGTACTCCCTGACGATAGACTGACTTGCAGGGGTCAGAGAACTCAGCAATTTGTACTGGGTCTCAGGGTTTGGGCTGTAGGGGGCTGTCTTACCATTGGTTTAGGGTTGAAAGGCGAAGTCCTTATCAAAATGCATTCAGAAATATGTTTAGGTAAGTAGTCTGGAGCTTTGTTGAAGAAAATGCCCCAGTAAAGGTTCTCGCTGAAAGCCTGCAGTAACCCGTGAATGTTTAGTCACGAAAGCTGGAGTGGACTAACCCTGAGACATGCCCCGGAATGGAGCGCAAATCGCCCATTGTTTGGAGAAACCTAAAACCCAAGCCCTAAACCCTAAACCCATTATAGTAGTTTCCATTTTCTTTTCCATTCTCCTTATATTATAATCCCAATATTACCCCAATGGTTGCAACAATGGAGACTTGCTGCCAATCAGATCGAGCACCCGGAGGTTTTGGCAGTGCCGCTGCTCCTGCGCGTCATAGCCTCGGTGCTGACTTAACACTACAAGGAGGGGCCCGCTAGTTACTTAACTAATATTATAAGCCCTATAACTAGAACTTATGGTACGTATAACCCTAGTTATCCTAACTTCTAACCCAACTTATATCTAGGGGGCCCCTCCTTGTAAGAGAGGGGTTTGGAAACATCAGCCCCGAAAAGAGGCATAGTCTAAGCTCCTAGCATCCCCCTTCATAACCCCTATCATAATTCCCTATATATTGCCCTATATGACATCCCTTCAAGGAGTTTAGACTATAGCTCAAATCAGGATTCCAGAGGACATGGCTCTATAACTTGCGGCTTTCCGCTGAGCGCGCCAGTGCAGGGCGGCGGCCGGGCTTTCGGGCAAACTATGTTTGAAAGTACCATACTCAGAGGGTCCAAGTACCCAATAATTAGGTACTTGGGTTTAGGGCAATAATAACTATAGTACAGGTTTTGGTAAAAGTGTATGATTATTAGGTACTTGGACCCTTAGGGATACACAAGTAAACCTTAAACCCAATATGGCCGCCACCCAACCCCCTCTAACCCCTTTTGAAGATCCTTGTAAGCAACCTAGGTTCACCCAAACACGCAGAACGGGCCTTTGCCTGAGGCGGTGCGGCTGAACCATATGGTTCAGGGTTTAAAGTTTAGGGTTTAGGGTTCTGGACTTAGGAGGTTGGGTAACAAGATATGTGCGCCTACCACGTACCTAAGGGTTGTCTGACAACACCCCAAGCGCTACACGCGGAACCCTTCTTGCCAATCCCACCCAAGAAAGGTGCCGCACAACATCTGAAGTCCTGTTGTAAATCGCAACAGGGGAACTCTAGACCCCAAACCCCAAACGCAAAACCCAAAACACTTAACCCAACACCTTATACCCTGAGGGTCCAAGCACCCAATAATTTCATACTTACTCAAAACCTGTACTATAATTGCTATTACCCAATAGCTAAGCACCTAATTATTGAGTACTTGGACCCTTAGGAGCCAGCCTGGGGGTCAAAAGGACATGCAGGGATAATGGGGCAGTCTGTGTTGAAACTAGGTTTAAGGTTTAGGGGTTTAGGGTTTTGGGGTTTAGAGGTTTAGGGGTTTCCGGTTTAGGATTTAGGGTTTAGGGGTTTAGGGTTTAGGGGTTTAGGGTTTAAGAGACTCTTATTTTTTCGACAAGAAGCCACTCCATGCAGTGGCAAACAGCTCCATGGCAATTGCAACGTCAGTTGAGCTGCTGCCCTCACCCTTATGCATCTTAGTCTGCTTGGGGGCAAATGGTTTGGGGAGTCAATCTGGGGCAATCTCTGCTTAGAGGTAAGGAAGGTGAAGATACGTAATGGGAGCCTGGTGGTAAGGGTTGAAGACTACTCACATGGGTAAGGCTCCGTCGAGTCTAGCTGCGGAGCTGTTACCATAGGCTTGGATGAGCATGCTACAGCTGCTCTGGTCCTTTTGACTTTCGCCTGCTGCTTAAGAAGGAGGTTTGTGGTTGCGTGCTGTAACAGCTGCAGCACGTCTCGGCCGAGTGTCCATCTACTTTTGAAGTAACCCCCGCCAGAAACAACGAGACGATTCTGCTGGGCAATCTACTTACTGGTGGTTAGTAGGGGATAAAGAAAATGTAATCCGCATAGCATGTGTTCCCGTATTCCCTACTCAGCCCCAGTAAGCCTAGCGAAGCCGAAGCTCCTCAATCCTCGCTGTGGTTCAGTGCAGACCTTTGTGCTATACCCCAAACAAACTAGTCAAGACAAAAACATTGTCTAAACCTTATAGACCCTAAAACCTGAACTCTAAGCCCTGAACCCTAAACCCTAAAACCTGAGCCCTACACCTTAATCCCTACACCCTGAACGCTAAACCCTACACCACTACCGCCAACGCCCAGGCTTACCATCACCGACACGACTCCCCCTTTCTGCATTGAGGCGATGGTTTCACAGAAATGGTGGCCTTCGGAGGCCCCCGAAGTTAGGGTTTAGGGTTTAGGGGGCATGTACTGAGATTGCAACACAGTTGTAGAGGCGCCGTTTGGGGTTCAGCGTTTAAGGATGATTTGGGGTAACTGACGCCCTGTCCCTAAGTCCCTAATTACACCAGAAGCCTCTACACCCTGGACACGGTTTAGGGTTTAGGGTCTAGGGTTTAGGGTTTAGGGTGTACCGAAAGTCCAAGTTGAATATTATCAAGGTATCAACAGCAACGTTAGCAATGATCCTCGCTGATCAGTAGCCCGTCGGTTCAGGAATACAGCAAATAACAACCAAACCCTGTTCCCTAGACAGCACTGTATAAAAATCAGCTTCCATGTCAAACAGCCAATACCCTAAACCCCTAAACCCCTAAACCCCTAAACCCCTAAACCCCTAAAACCCTAAAACCCTAAAACCGTAAAACCCCAAAACCCTAAACCCCAAAAACTTTAAAACCTAAGACCAAACCGGGCCTCTTTTTCAGCCTCCGCCGCTTTCGCTGCTAGCCTCTCCTCAGTCGATTTGGCTCGGAGCCCGGAGTTAAAGTTTTGGGGATTAAGGTTCTAGGGTTTAGGCTTTAGGGTTTAGTTTAGGGTTTAGGGCTTAGGGTTTATGGTTAGCTAGACCTCTAAACCCTACACTTTTTTAGGCTGCCTGATTTTATATATCTAGGAGAAAGTAGACATGAAGTTAGGTATCCTAAAAAGGGTTCAGAGGTCTGGGTACAGTCGACATTTCTTATATGACTACTGGACATTAGCTCCTGTCAGGGAATATATGACGGACTTTACTAAACTACCAAAAGGGACCTGCCGTATGTCCTCCTTGAATGGTCTCTGGGGAACTAATCTCGACAGTAGCCAAACCCTTACCCCTAAACGGATTTTCGGGAACTTCTTATGAGCTTCAAGGGTCCTTCATCCTCGTAAAGTGTAGGTTTTAGGGTTTAGGCTTAAATGGGGAGAAGTAGGGTTATAGGTCCTATACGTTGTTGTTACGGTACTTATGTGTGGTGATATTGCTAGGAGGCCCCACACTGTGGTTTCGTGAAACTACAATGTCGGCGGTTCTCAACCACTTCAGGCAACAATTGAGAAATAATGTAACACGGCTATAGCAGGAACATAGAAATGCTGTTGATGGCGGAAATCATACACTGCCTCAGGCCAAAAAAGCATGCACTTCCCAGGATCGTAGGGGCTTAGGGTCCTGCAGGATTTGTTCCATCCCCCGCAGGATTTTGCCATTGGCTATGTTCGTGAGGAAGCCTTTGCAAAAGCTAGTTGGATCCCCCAAACTTGTCTCTTTCCCAAAAAAAAAGCGCCCCAAACTAGCTAAACAACTCAGGGCATACTCAGGTGAGGAAGCACCAAGTGCCTCCCCTCACATGTTGAGGAATCCCCCCAGCCCTGAAACCATATGTTGTCACAGTCACCATTACCCAGATAGTTAATGGCCATGGGCTCCTCATTAGGGTTTATATCAGGGACTGTGCTAAACTACAAGAGGGACCCCTATGTCCGCCATTTATGGTCCCTATGTAAGGCCAATGTTGACAGTAGCTCATACCTAGTTGCGCTACTTAGACGGGCTGGGAGTTAGCTGGATGGTTTTCAGCTGATTTTACGTGAGCACTTTACGGGCTTACAAGGCATAACTCGCCAACCATATGAAAAAATCCAAGCCCCCTTCCCTTAAATGCATTGCCATGCCTGACCCTGAACTCTACATCCCGAAGCATTAAACGCTATACCCTGAACCCTATATCCTAAACCCTATACCCTAGACCTTGAACCCTATACCCTGGACCCTAAACCCTGAACCCTATACCCTAAACCTAAACCCTAGACCCTAAACCCCCCCCCCCTAATCTGCAAGAGGCGATCTCGGCATCTGATGGCCGCAGTAGGCAAGGTCGCCATGCCTCGACACTCAGGGTAGTTTAGAATAATGCCAACTCCCAATTTAAGGACATTTTGGTATTATACGAACCCTGCATCATCCCTGTATACCGCGTAATTTAGAATGCTTCCAATTTTAGTGCTATTCCCTATGTAAACCACGATTTAGGGTGAGGTCGGGTGAGGTCGCTTTAAATTGCTCAGTACAATGTGGCAACCCAGACTCCTAGCGGATTTTGGGAGTCAGGGGCTTGGGGCGTTAAGAGTTGCGTGTTTATGGGCTTCGGATTTAAGGGTTTGGGTTTAGGGTATTGGGTTTAAGGCTTAGGGTTTAGGGGCTAGGGCTTAGGGTTTTAGGGTTTTGGGTTTACGGGCTTAGGTTTTTAGGATTAGGGTTCGGGGTTTGGGCTTCGGGTTTAGGGCTTAGGGTTTAGGAGTTTGGAGTTTAGGAGTTTGGGGTTATGGGTTTGCTGATCATGGAGGGATTGCATTTAAGCCATAAGCACTACATGCCAAACGCGGGGCAATTATGAGCCTATACCGAGGATATAGGTATTGGGAAGAACCTTGAAGGGTCCAAGGACCCAAGTGAGCGCAGGCTCCAACGTTCATTCACAAACGCTTCTTGCACCTTTTTGTACTTCCTCTCCAGTTCGAGTCAAGATCCTAAACCCTAAGCCCTAAATCCTATACCCTAAACTCTGAACAATAAACACCATACCCTAAACCCCATACCCTAAACTATAGCGGAATGGACCCATGCAAATCCTACATCCGCTAAGCCGAACCCCTGCTGATCCAACCCGTAAGATCTCATTGCAAAGAGACGCCCGCTCCCCTACCAAAGGATCCAAGTACTCTCGTTAAGGGTTTAAGGTTTGGGTTTTGGGCTCTGCGCTGAAAAATAGGGTTTAGGCTTTATAGGGTGTAACTTAAGGTTTATGGCTTAGGGTTTAGGGTTTAACTATTCAGAAAATCGTTCTGGACCCCTACACCCTGAACCTTTAACCCCACACGGTGCACAGTAAACACTAAACACCTTCAACCCGTTCCTTGGGTAGTTTCAGGAATTTGGATCCCCCCACTACAGCGGCAAAAGCTCTCAAGAAAGGGCCCCTGGTTCCTGGAAACTGCAATTCCTGTTTGCGGTGATGCAAGATTTGATCCATCCACAGGTCTAAACCGCCTAAACCCTAAACCCTCCCCAACAAAAGAAAAGCAAAACAAAAAGCCTCGCGCAGGAAGCGCAGTGAGTTTGCCTTGGCAGCCTGCAGCGTCTAGGATAGGGTTTAGGGTTTAGGGTGTAGGGTTTAGGGCTTGATACCGGGAATCGGGATCTAGGGCTTAAAGTTTAGGTTTCGGAGGTAGGGATATTATCCCCCAATGGAAATGGAAATGACAATCAAAAAGGAAACATCGTGGAAAATGAAATGGAAGCTGGCATGTAAGTGGCTATTGTTGAAATCCAGGTTTCCGATAGATAGGGGCCCCTGTTGAGGAGACTATAGTTTATTGGCGTCTGAACCTAAGCCCTAAGCCCTTTCAGAAAATCCTGCACCCCAAACGCTAAACCCTAAACCCTACACCAACCCTATTGTCAACCTCATAACTATAAGGGATAGAACTACATATTAACATACTACCATCATTATCAAGCTGTTATAGGATAGATGGCAGACCACCACTTACTTCCTACTTCTTAGCTAGGGGATATACTGGGATAATGGAAAGAAAATGGAAACTACTATATTATGGGGTTATATAGGGATGATTTTATAGTTGGGACCCCCCTACTAAGGGTTATTCCTTCGGTACCTGTAACAAGAGCACAAGGGAATCCCAAAGGGTTAAGGTTCCGTGGTCAAAGCTCCGTCCCAAGGAGTTGACTGTAGCAATAACGCAGTTATAGGTTCCCTCAATCTACCATGGTTGCAAGTAGGATAGAAGTACGGTGGCTAACTAGGCTTCCAAATGACAACCCCTCCCCCTCCGCCCCAAGTACCATATATACTAAACGGTAGTACGAGGTCCGCAAAACTTGTTCAGACTTCAGGCGTTCGGGTCTAGTAGTCCATGAAGCTTCATTAGGTGTAAAGCTTCATAGGGTGTATAGGAAAATCCGGCCACATGATACCATTTCAGGGCCTAGTCGTCCGTACCTGTGACTCCACTTCCCTATACTTAAATTGGCTTTGCTCGGGCAATTTGTGGCCAAAGAATACTCAACCAGTGGTGAGTTGAGCTTAAGCTTGGGTTTAGGGCTTACTGTTGATGCTCAAAATCTTGCATGACTCGACTATACAGTAATACCATAATTCCCAAGGTATACGGTACCTAGGGTCATGCAGGATTTTTAGTATCCACCGTAGGATTCAGGGATTTTGGGGTGTGGGGTTCAGGGCAACTAGTTCTCAGAATGCATAGTTACATCTTGGCAAAAGGGTTTCCTATGTCCGAAGGATAAGAGTCCTACTTTTTTCAGTGTCGAAAAAGCATCTGCAATTTGGACCCTAGTCGTTCGACCCTGAGCCCTAAATCCAAAACTCAAAGGCCCCCCTCGAAGCCCACAACCCTAAATAGACCCTACCTGGACCCCAAAAGTATGCAACATAATGGCCTTTATGGCGGTTATTATGGGTTGAGGGCCAGTATTTTACATACTTTTGGGGTTTAGGTAGGCCCAATCCAAACACCGCTATCGTGCCTCGGGACTTTCTGATGCAGTCAAGTCCATGGCACCAGCAGGGGCGACCAGAAGTACTAATTGCAATTCTGGGTTCAGGGCTCAGGGGTTCAACCGTAAACCCGAAACTCTAGTAGGGGGACAATCAGAAATATACGAGAACTTTAGTCCAGGGTTTAGGGGTTTAGGGTTTAGGGCTTAGGGTTTAGGGGTTCAACATTAACTGGACTTCAGGGACCCACGTTTGAAGGACCCTGGAGTTTAATTACAGAATGGGCCAAATGCAGTTTACGTAATGCTTCGGTTTAGGGTTTAGGATTATAGGGTCTAGGGTTTAGGGTTTCTACAAGGCTGACTTTTCGGCAACCTCGGATTACCTTTGGGATAAAGTTTGCAAACACCAGGAGTCCTGTTTAGCGGGTTATAAGCAGGAACATGATATTGGGAGGGGTATCTAAGGCAGGGGGAATTCCCCAGACAATAAACCCTGAAGCTATGTATCAGTAGAGCCTACTGTAAATGGGGATCGGAAAGTGAGGGAGGTTCAGCTATGTCCCTGAAAAGGAGAATCGGAGGGTTCAGGGGTTAAGGTTAGAAGTCTTGGATTTCTGTGATGTTTTGGGTGCATTCGACTCCTTCCAAGTTCAAGGTTAGGGTTTGCAATTGTCGTTTCTGCTTTTCGGAGTTTAGAGTCTATAGTTTACAAAAAGTGCAGGGTGCGTAGTCGTCACAATCTTTGATCCAGCTTGCAAACGGCATTCTGAGCTACTGTCAATATCACGGTAGGGTTTGGGCTTTAGGGTTTAGGATTCGGGTAATGTAGCTCAGACTCAAAAAACCATAGTTTTAGAAGGACATGTTCAGGCAGATGGATGTTCGAGTCGTACACATTCTTGCTCGTATATCTCAAAGTGAATGCATACATACGAATAACACACTTCAATTGACTCCCCAAAAAGCAACCCATCAAGCTGGGCCATCGATGCAGAAGCTGGGAAACTCTTGAAGCAGACTGTGCATGGATAAGTTCGTGCGTGACTCTAAGGGTTTCGAAATACCAGAACTCCCAAGGTTTAGGTTGGGTACTGCCCCCACCAAGTAACAGTCTATATTAGGGGTCCTATTAAGGGCTATATATAACCATAATATAATTATTATCCAACTGTTACTGAGGGGGGGCAGTACCCAAGGTTTAGGTATGTAGAATCATGTGTGGATGCGTCCCTCAACACTTCCCCTAAGGCTCAAGATAGCTTAAAAAACCCTTTTATAGCATGGTCTTTGGGCCCAAAAGCCTTATATTATGAGTCCTTATAGAGCCTTAGAGTAAAACCCCAAACCCCAAACCCTAAACCCTAAAGCCTAAACCCTAACGAAAAGCCTTATATTATGTGTCCTGAGGGCTTTCGGGTTCTTAAGACACGCATAACCAGAACATGTTCAGGTTGGCTTGCGGTCTCGGCCAAGGAATCCCGGGTTCAGGGCTTAAGGTTGAGTAGCCTTGAGCCCACAAGCATAATGTCTTAAAACTGTCAATGCTAAACCCCTGGATCCTTAAACCCAACTCCCAACGCAGATTCGCCTTGCGGCTCGACACCCTGTGAATTTTACCTACTTGTGTTTTTTCAAAGCCCTGGGCTACTCCCTGTACCAACCCAAACCCTTTCTACCCAATGCATACTTAAACTAGGTACCCTTAAAATAGGGCTTGGGGTTTAGGGCTTGGGTTTAGGGTTCAGGGTTTAGGTTTACCCCTAGAAAGGGTGAATAGCTGGGTCAACGCGAGGAGTCCGCTCTTTCTAGCTCCTCTCTCCTGCAATTGTCTTAAACTTCTCGTTGAACCCGACTGCGCGCCCTGAACCTTTAACCCATAGCTACAGGGAGAGGCCCCTTGGGTTATGGATGGGTTATCATGAGGATAATTTGGTTATGGTTATACGCAAGTGCCACTCTACAGAAAATATACGTATGCAATCAGGCGGGGGCCACCCTGCATTGCAGCTCTTCAGCCGGGTTAAGGAACTCCTGAAGACTTCGCTGGAATGAAACGACGTGTTACAAGTTTTCTCCAACCAACGCAGCTGAGGTAGCCACCATGTGACATGGTCCAGCACACAAGGATTCAGACCTTGTGTTCTACAGCGTGGAGGCCGTCGGTATTCTAAAACACTTCTAAGCCAATTTCCGTACTGTACCCTATACATTCCCTAGCACCGGCATAAAAGCTCAGTTATCGCAAGAGGTTTCTCCCTACATGGGCTTGCGCAAAAGGAAATGCACCGTGCTGGGCTTGGCAAAGTAGTATGTGAACTTGCCCCAAACCCTGAGCCCCAAACTCGTATCATTAAGATAAGCTCTACCCCACGGGGCCAAGGACCAAAATGATAGGGCTTTAGGGCGCTAATACCATTAATATGATAGTATTTGGGCCCTAAAACCCTATTGTTTGAGTCCTTGGACCCTTAGGATTACATCCTCGCGATCAAGGTTAGGCTAAATCATGTATTCGGCATACCGAGAACCTGTTAGCTTATGGTATTAGGGGTTCTAAAGCGCAATTAACGGTCCACTCAGACCCCAATAATGATAAAAGGAAGGTGGTTACCTCACCCCCAATGATAAGGACCCTATGAAAAATCATATGACTCTCATAAAGTCCTAATGTTGGGGTTTAGCAATTAATCACCAAAATGGGGATTTGTTGTAAAAAGGCCTATCCTGGCGACCCTTGAAATGTAAAGGATTCTATGGCGCGCTCTGGGATCATCCTTGAGAATGTTGTAGGGAACATTTTGAAGAATTCAACATCCAGATATTCGTGCTTGCAGTCCGTATGGAGGAAAGTGCCCCAATAATGAATTGCAGCAATGAGTTGGGGCGCATAATACTGTATTCTATATACATACGAATGACAAGGAAATACTATTGACCATTACTTATTACTACAATTCACAAACCCAAACTTTCGTGAGAAACCGTTAATATGAAGGGTTCAGTGCCCTACACACTCTCTCCTAGAACGTACACCAATACTTAACCCAAAGACCCTGCAATCGAAAAAAACAAATACCTTCAAGGACTCGAAGTTTGCCCTTCAGGTCTCGTCCCAAATACCATAATGAAGGGTTATATGAGACATAGTCTAGACTCACCCTGAACCCTATGCAATCCCCTACATAACCGCCTTCAAGGAGTTTACACTACCTGAACCCCAAAAGTAGGTAAACATAAGAGCCCAAACCCATTAAATATGGTCCAGAAGGCCGTTATTCTACATACTTTTGGGAACCCTAAACCCTAAATCCCTAAACCCTAAACCCTAAATCCCTAAACCCTAAATCTCTTGGAGTTCAGGTATAGCTACTAACAGCATGGCTCGGGGATCCAAACACCAAGGGGCGCAGAGCCGAAGAGAACAAAGGTCTGGAGTTTGGGGTCTACCCTTAGGGTTTAGGGTTTAGGGTTAACCCTAAAGGGTTTAGGGTCTACCTGGACCCCAAAGGTATGTAGAATAATGGCCTTTAGGGCCATTATTATGGGTTTAGGGCTATTATTTTACCTACTTTTGGGGTTTAGGTACACCCTAAATTCTAACCCTTGTACCCTGACTTTCGCACTCAGGCCCCCAAACTCACACCTTTGTGGGTTCTGGGGGGTTTACGGTTCAGGGTTGGGAGGCTCCGAACATTTCCAATGTAGTCATGGGGCATCAAGGAAGAATCACAAGAACAGGATAGAAGGCACACATGGTCTCTCAACTTCATGAATTTCCCAAGCTGCAATTTGATTTTCCTTGAACCCCGGGTAAAAACCTCAAACCCGACCCTCTCAATCTCAATCTGCTCCGAAAAAATCAGAACCTTAGTTCCGGACGCCACTCCTGCAACGAGGGTTAAATACTGCAGGATGGACAGGCGGGTATCACGCGAATATCTACGCACATATCTTCCACCCAACCTCGAACACTAAAAAATGGAACTGACGAGTCCCTAGTCCCTATCCCACCCTTCCTAGAGGGAGCTGGAAAGGATCCATGTAAAGGGACCCATATGACGAGACTTCATTGAACCTGAGGGAGGTTTTAGGGAGGCGTAGGGTATGGGTCCGCATGAATGGGTCCCCTCAGAAACTGCTCGATCCCCCCTCGAAACCCCCCATTCTTCGGGTGGGTCTCCCTTAGGTGGAAGTGCTTACCCGTGAGGGTTCAGGCCACTATCCGAAAGAAAGGCGCTTTGGGACACCCAAGCAATATAAGTTGAATGTCTTTTCTCGGAAAAAGGCCCATATTTGGATCCTCAAGGTCAGATACCTTGTGAGGGGCGAAGTAGAAACCAAATGGCATAAACTGTTCAGGGCGACAGTCGCCAAACAAGCCCAAAAAGGGAAACCCACTTCTGGCACATGTTCAAGAAGTAATTACTCAGAATGCTCCGAACGCGCACGCCTTCATCCTGAAGCGACCCCCCCCAATCTAGGGTTTAGGGTTTAGGGCACAATTGCCATACCCATTCGCTTCTTGCAGGGGCGTGCCGCTGGGGCAATATACGAGCCTAAAACATTGCCAATACCATGTTGAGGTCTATCTGAGGTACCCTATACCCCTGAAACCATGATTGTACAAGTAATCTAGGCCTATAATCCTGACATTTTTTCAGGGTCCTATAGTCATTCAACGCAAAATATGACAATTGCCCTTTTCTTTTCCAGTATTAGTGCTAAGTGCCACATACAGCATGTTGAATGTTTCTTAAGCCTAAGCCCTAAACCCGGTTCAACGAGCTTCTCATTGAATTGGCCAAGCCGAGTTTCAATGTGCTCGGTCCAACTCGTCATCGATTCCTGGATCCTGCTGGCTAGGACCTTGCTGCTCAACAGGTCCACGAACAGCGCTGTAAAGGCACTAGTTTCCATTGCCTTGGGGCCACCATCTTCTCCAGTGCCCTGAACGACTGGGTTGCTGTTAAGGAACTTAAAATGAGTTACCATAACGGGTATCTATGGTAAATAATAGGGTTTCCCCAATATAGTAACTTAATTTAAGTTCCTTAACAGCAACCCAGACGAGGCTCCTCAAGCAGTCCACTTTTATGTCCTGCGTCGTGAGTGGCCATTTTTCTTGCCCTCTGTCTTTGAGGCCTGGCACCTCAACGGGTAGCCCGATCGCAGGAAACATGCGCGACTACTTCTATACACACGGATATTTAAACCCTAAATCCACAACGTACTGGGGCTGGGATATCTATATAAATATATGCTACCCCCCCCCTCTAAAACCCGCATATTTAATGAAAACACTGCCCTGCGCGTGATTTTCAATATATTTTGATAGTATTTCTGGGGGTATCGGGTTTAAAGGGATTATAAAGGAAATTTCTATCACCGTCACTTGCCACATGCTTCGGTTCACAGCTAAGACCTGGCCATGGCAGGACAAGAGCACACGTTGTAGTCATGCAGTTTTCTCAGATGATAAACTAGTAGGTTAATTCTAATGCAATTCGCTTTAGATTCCTTTATCTAAATTCCGTGTTGAAAGCATATTAGAAGCAGTAGTTTGGATTAATGCCAAGGAGATCTTTGCGTCTAATTGAATTCCCCTCCTACAGAGTCCTCCTACTTCAACATACTCCTGATGCGGATCCCCAACAAGACTCCCATGAAGATCCCTAACATTGCCTTTAGACTCTGTTCTGTAGCTTACTATTGAACTCATAATGCAATGTACTCCTGATAAAGATACTAAATAGGATTCCCATGAGGACCCATACCATTTCTTGATAATTATGTCCTAAACCTTCTCTGGTACCCTGCATTAAATTTACGCCTATTACAGAGATACCCAACAGAACTACGGATGATGATCCCCAGCAATGTCCCCGACCAAGTGCCCTTCTTGTTCCTAGTGTGGATCCTGAGTAATTATAAAGATCCTCAATAGAAGTTCTTAAAGAGACTTCCAACTAGTGTTGGAAATCAGGCTTATGAAAAGGCCAATCATAATGAGGATTTTGTTCTTAAAATTTGCCTGGATCACCAATAACAATCTTTAACATTAATTCTTTTAAAGGCGGGTACAGGATGAAGCATCCAAGCAGAGCTTTCCATTTAAAAATGGGTTCTATTTATATTTAAGAAACCACTAGCTCAGTCAAATAAACAAAGTGCAAGCTAAGCAGTTAATCATATAAAACCGATGGAATCCCCCATCCTTTTCATGAAGGTTCTTTCCTAATATTCAAGCTCACTTCCTTGTTCATTTCTTCCACCTGGGGATCCCATCAGAGCCTGATTACAAGTTTGACCAAATACATCTTTATTGAGTTCCAGTTAGGATTCTCATTAAGATGCAAAAGGATACTTCCGGACCCTTGCTAGGCATTCTCCATGCGAGCATTACTGTTGACGTGTATTAGGAATATTCGGAATCAGGAGGTCCGTGTCGGACATGTATGTCAAAATCATATTTCACAAGCCCAAGCAAACAAAAACAATGCAACCCAAGGAAACAAGTTGAGCCCATGAAGCCCCAAATCCCATTCCCGTAGATTTTTCCTGGTATTCGAAATCAAATCATTGCTCATTTCTTCTGCCTGGGAATTCCATCAGAGTCTGATTACAAGTTTGACTACATATATCCTTGTTGAATGCAAAGTGGGTGTCTCATTAGGATATAAAGGAATACTTATGGACCTTTGTTAGGCATTCTCAATGAGAGCACTACTGTTGATATGTGCGAGGAGTACTTTGAATTAGGAGGTCTATGTCGGAAATGTATATCGAAATCATCTTCAAACCCAAGGACAGAAAAATAATGCAACCAAAAGACATATGTTGATACCATGAAATCCCAAAGCTCATTCATTGCTACTAATTTCCAGTTCTGGTCCCGGCTGCTGTGAGGCAGCCACAGTAAGGGATAGATAGCCTAGGAAGAAATGAAAAAATGGTTTTGAGTAAGTACGCATATAAGAAACTATGGCTATTTGAAGGGCTTGAGTTTGTTGAAATTTTTTGGTCTTCAGATTCTGAAAGCCAGAAGCATAAGCAAAGGCTAATAGAGCACGAACGAGAAGCAGCAGCTGCCTGTGCGAATTGTTTGCTACTGACGTGGTCCCATCTCCACATTCTGGTCCTGGCTGCTTTGGGACAGCCACAATAAGGGGCAGCCTAGGAAGGATGGTTTTGAGTAAGTACGCATATAAGAAACTATGGCTATCTGAAGGGCCTGAGTTTGTTGAACTTTTTTGGTCTTCAGGGTCTGAAAGCTATAAGCATAAGCAAAGACTAATAGAGCAGGAACCTAAAGCAGCAGCCGCTGATGAAGAATTGCTGCCAGACTTTTTGTAACAAATGTACTTCAAAAAAACTGCTCAATTCTATCAAAATGGGTTCCCCAAAAATGTCCTTTAAATGCAATCCCTTGTCACCATAAGAAATCCACTCCAGTTGAAAGTAGACTTTGGCCCCTACTTCTACCAATTTGTCCTTTAAACATATTCGCCTTTATAAATCTGGTGATCAGACTAGAATTCAGTCTAAAATAAAGCAAGCACTACTGAGTTGAAGTCAATACTGGATTTCAGAGAACCGCTCCCTTCAAACCAAAATCACTTCGAAAAAAAAAAGAAAAAAAGAAACTCTAGGTTTCCATGTTTCTGTTCAACAATACTTCCGGGATTCCTTTATGGTCACGCTTCAATGTTTTGACAATTTGACTTTCCATATTTCCACATTCGACATTTCCACAATTCCACATTTCCACTTCTACATTTCCACAATTCTACATTTCCACATCTACATTTCCACATTTCCACATCTACATTTCCACATTTCCACAATTCCACAATTCCACATTTCCACAATTCCACATTTCCATATTTCCACATTTCCACATTTCCACATTTCCACATTTCCACATCTCACTTTCCACATTTCCACATTTGCAGCCCCTAACCTTCCACATTTCCACATTTGCAGCTCTCAAGTGTCCACAATTCCAGAAGCATAGGGGCTGCAAATGTGGAAGTGTGGAAATGTGGTCATTGGGGGCTGCAAATGTGGAAATGTGG
>CAJNIZ010045542.1:2878-15411 GCA_905231905.1 Symbiodinium pilosum
TGTATGTATCTGTGTATGTATGTATAAATACATATAGGGTATGTAGGGTTTAGGACTTAAGTTACCATATTGGGTATGTGTATATATACAGGGTATATATATGGGGTAGATAGGATTTAGCGTTTAAGTTACCATAGTGGGTATATAGAGCAATCAAGATGGTTTCCGCAATCAAATAAAGTAAGTTCCTTAACAGCAACCCAGACTCATGCAGCATCAGCCATACCTGGGGCGTTGTAAGGCGATTAGGTCTGAGGGTTTAGGGTTTAGGGGTTTAGGGTTTGGGGTTAAGGGCTTAGGGTTTGGGATTTAGCATTCAGGATTTAGAGTTTAGGGTGTAGCGCTGTTTGTGGGGGAGGGGTTGGGGTAAGTGCAGGCCTGGGCGTTCAACCAGTCTCTGGACATTCATTTTGTTTGAGTGGTGCTGTCAAGCGCTAGGGGCGGGGTTCAGGGTGTGAGTGAGCCATACCCTGGAATCTACTCACTGGTGATTAACTTAGTTTTGGTTAGCTCGGAATGAAGGAATGGAACGGAAAATGGCAACTACTATAGGGGTTATGTAGGGACTACTATAAGGATCCATTCCTTCATTCCTAGCTAACCAAAAGCAAGTTAAGTGCGGGGGAGCAAATATCCACTCTCCCTCTCCCCTGAAGCATTGGTAAGTCTAGGATGCATCTCCGGCTATTCCACATGCTTAATCATGCTTTTAGGGGCTGATCTTGAAGCAGTTGATAAAGCTATGCCACATGACTTAAATCAGGCTGAGACTAAGGGACACATCCCATCAGAAATGGGGGTTTCCCAAAATTAGGGGTACCATTTTGGGGTCCCCATAATAAGGATTATAGTATATTGGGGTCTATATTGGGGTCCCCTTATTTTGGGAAACTACCGAATGGTCCAGATACCACCAAAACCACCAAGACGAGGCTGCTGAGCCCTGCCAGGCAGGCAGAGACGAAGCTACAGCTGGCCATCTCTGCAGGTAAAGAGCTTGCGGCACAAGCTCCAGATGGCTTTGAGCCGAATATGGAGATGGGGAGGTAGTTATTTAGGGTTTAGGGTCTCAAGTTCAAGGGTCTAAAGTTCAAGGGTTTAAGGTTTAGGGTTAAGGGTTCAGGGCCCCAAAGAAACTTTGGGAATGGGAAGAGAGCATAAGGGTCCTGCTTGAAGTTAACATAGGCTCGACTTCGCGGCAACATACTCCAGACCCTGAACCCCCAATCCTAGATCCGCAAGCCTTCCCAGACAGAAATGTTGAACCCTGCAGGGACCTGTGATGTGAACGGAGTAACTCCTCATACACGGCCCTAACATGCACCATGAGTGAGGGCACGCCTGCATAGACTTGGGGAGCCCACCTAGAAGCCTGCAAGGCAACATTCGCCATGAAAGGAAGGGGTGACAAAAGGGGTAATGTGATCTTAAGCCTTCGAAGATGAGCTTGCCAGGATGGCATCATTGAAAGTACTCAGCGCTGAACATGGTAAGGCCTTGAGATCCACACACCTGAAACCCAAAGATTCAAACAAGTTACAATCCCGTCACTTTCAAAGGAGATAGCCACAACTCAACACTGCTCAGCCCTTCCGGCAGAGAGCATCGGTCCATGACGATGCCCGTGGTGCGGCCGGAGGAGTAAAGGGACAGGACAGCCTGGATGGCTACGTACATGGCTGGCACCTCGGCAGACATCTCTCTGAGCGTCTCATTGCCGCGCAAACACTACTGGATTAAAGGGGCAGTCGGGGAGGAAATACTGGTGCTAGATTAGAAGTTTGTAAGGGAGCTACCCCAGTAATCTACGGGAGGCAAGGGGCGTTGAAGGTCTCGAACATCACCTGCGTCATGCGCTCCCGGTTGGCCTCGCGCCACATGATGGCTTTACAGGGCCAGAGACCTCACACCCTTAACGCTAACAAAGATAAACGTGCAAATGACCTACAAGATGAAGGAACACCACATCCTGCATCCTAAATCCTAAGAGGGAAGCCGCACCGTACCCCTTACCCGGCGCCCCTAAACACCATGAACATCCTCACCCTCGAAACCCAATGGCCTTGGGGTTCATTGGTGCCTCCGTCAACAGCACTGGATGCTGCTCGGGGGAGACGCGCAGCTCGTTGTAGAACGTGTGATGCCAGATCTTTTCCTTAAGGACTTACAACGTACGAAAAGGATGAGCAAAGGATCATTCTTGGTAGACGATATGATCTGAACATGATATGAGGACTAGGTGTGTTGCCAGCTGTTCTCCAAGGTTTGAAGTTGCCGCTTTGAAGGCTCTGGAAAAAGCTTGGGGCAGAATGTTCCGGGCGTGAGGGCTCATGGTGCAAGAGTATGGGGCTGGCAGCAATTGGAGACCTCCTAAACAGGACGAACTATCTCATCATCTTGCCAAACCTCCAAAAAAAGCTGGTTCCAGTTGATTGATGTTGATGGCACATATGCATGCTCTTTGGAGCTACTTCAGCTGTGGCTCCATGTCGTCCCAGTTGGTGACGATGCCGTGTTCGATGGGATACTCCAGGGGTAGCTTCGTTCAACTGGTCTGGGGTAGGCTTTACATTTCTGAGCTCACAGTCTGGAAACAACTCTTGTTGGGGTTGCGGGGGTCAACATCAAAATGAAATGCTTGCACAGAATTGGAATTTGGAGAGGGGACAGGCCGACTGTCCTTCAGCGTGAGCACCCCGCGCTTGGCTTGGGCCTCATCGCCTATGTAAGTGTCCTGCGCATTCGAACTTTGAGCAGATGGGATATGGACTGCAAGACTACGCACACAGAAAATCATCAATTTCGGCTAGCCCATCTACTCAATACACATTGCAGCAGCTGCGGGCAAAACAACTACAGACTGAAAGAGCGGTTGATGCAGTGGATCCTTCTGGTCCATGCCCACCATGATGCCCGGCATCTTGGCACGACCCACCAGGGAGGGAAAGACCGCGCGCGGAGCGTCGTCGCCCGCGAATCCAGCCTTGCACATACCGCTGCCGTTGTCCACCACCAACGCGGCAACCTCCACATCGCTCATGGCTGCGAGATGAAACGTGCGGTGAGAGCAGAAGGGCGATTTGGGGGGCTGTACCAGACTCCTCGGGCAAAAGAAAGTAGGCACGACACGTAGCACATCATCACAGACTAAGAGCCCGAAAGGTTGTCCTCCCGGCTGTTCTCCACCAACGTTCATTTTTCTGGCTGCTGATCTGCAACAAATTTGCTGCCAGTCCCTCTCTGTACAGGCAGGCTGCAGCGGCGCAGAACAAGTCAGTCCGACTGCGATCTGTCTTTTGCTGACAGGATCACACAAAATCGTGGCAGCCTGGTAGAATTGCTTCAGCAGCACAAATTATGCGCCAGAGACATGAACATGAGGGTTTGACCCTCTTCAACATGGTCCAGCTTTGGCTGTGCAACTGCCCAAATGCTACGACCTCTCAGAAGCACTTGCGGTGCACGATGGTCGGGCCACTCTCATCGTACTCGCTCTTGGAGATCCACATCTGCTGGAAGGTGCTCAGGGAGGACAAGATGGAGCCTCCGATCCACACGCTGTACTTGCGCTCCGGAGGAACCACCACCCTAATTTTGAGGGTGGAAGGGGCCAGTGCAGTCAGCTCCTTGGTCATACGCTCGCCGATGCCCTGGAACATGGTGCTGCCACCAGACAGCACCACGTTGGTGTACAGGTCCTTGCGGATGTCCACGTCGCACCTCATGATGGACTGGAAGGTGGTGTCGTGGATACCGCTGGCCTCCTTGCCCAGCAGGCTGGGCTGGAAGAGGGCCTTCCAAGCAAGCCCAACAGAACATGAAGTCACAAGGAGACACGGATGTCAAGATCTCAGCCAGCATTAGGTCTTTCAACACAAGCTGTAAGAATATTCGAATAGATGCCTGACATACTGCCCAGGGGAAGCGTAGACAAACATTGGTAGGCATGATTGACCTACTTCTGTTGGAACCCTGCCAAGAGAAAGAATTTCGTGTCTCTAGGCAGATGCAGCCCGTGGTAGGAGTTGTTGCGTTTGCTTTGCCAAAATCATAGGTCATGAGCCCCTTTTGAAACCTCCACACTACATGGTACTCATTTCCTTGGGTATGCACATAGGGCCCTACTCCCCATATTCATGAAGTGTTTTGTCTGGATCTTGCTCACCTCGCAAGACAGGAGTTCAACATATGCTTCCTGATGCTACAAAATCGGCCTTATCTTTCCGTGGTGCAATCCATCCATGAATCCACCCATACACTGTGTAATCGCTACTCTAAAGATCAAGTAACAATTGGAAAATTCCTGATCTGTAATCTGCGTGGAATCCTACAAACCCGCTCTGTGAACGCTTGACGGCGTGGCTCCACAAGGCCTGCCTACATCTGCAAACCCCATGTCTGCACCCCACCCCAGAATTCCTGACACAGATGCCCAGATTTACATCCCCCATACATCTCGAGTCCTGACTTAGCCCACCTTATCCTAGGAAGAAAGAAGGTTCGGTCTGTCGTGTCCACCTACCCCCCCGGGTGGGTTGGTAGTCGCAATGCAAAGATTGGAGTACATCTACTGGTGAAACTTGGCTCGGAAGTCGTCGGGGAATTGCAGTGGGCGAGGTGCACGGGGGAGCAAAACATAGACAGAGAAGTTCCGACGATTTGGTAGAATGTGCTGCCGGACAGCTTGGGCGACAAGCGACGGATTGAGTAGGCTAGGAAGAAAGAAGGATCCTTTGTACATGAATATATACCTCAAAAAGTATAGAGGATCCCTAAGATTGATCCAACTTAAAGATATAGTCTCCCTTGATTAAGTAGAATATGGCGTATATGGGGATCGTATTATAGTATACCCGAAACATCCCAAAACCATGTTCTATCTACTTAAGGTGGACTGTAAGCCCTACAGCCCCATAGCCTCTGGGCAGCGGAACCGCTCGGAGCCCAGCGCAATGATGCGCCCATCCGGGAGCTCGTAGGTCTTCCTAGGCTTCCCGTTTCCCTGGTGCTGTAAGGGCTTAGGGTTTAGGCGTTTAGGTGTTTCACGGCCTATCATGCAGGTAGGGAGGTAGAGGCGTGCAGCTGTACAGGTGTTCTCCTTTTTGATAAATCTAATCTCGTCTTCGCATCTCTACGTTGGCTCCGGCAAATCGTACTATTCTTCAGAGTAATAGTTTTGCTGGCATCCTTATAAGGATGGTTTGGGATTGTGACAGCTTTCCTCAACAAGAGGCTGCTTTGACAAGTTGAGCATCTCTTTGTCACTGCTCTCGCTTGCTGCTTTCATCTCGCTGTCGAAGTCCAGTGCAATGTAACACAGCTTCTCCTTGACATCGCGAACGATCTCACGCTCAGCCGTGGTGCTGAAGCCTTGATCAACTTTTGGAAAACTGAATCGCTCCTGGACACGAAATACTAAACTCAACCTCACCAAAGTCACAGCCAAAACTTCCCAAGAATGGTCCAGAAGCAGTATCCGCGCTCCGTCAGGATTGTCATCATGTACTCTGTGAGATCGCGCCCTGCGAGATCCAGTCGGAGGATGGCGTGAGGCAGCGAGTAGCCCTCGTAGATGGGCACCGTGTGCGAGACACCATCGCCGCTGTCCTGCAGATCAGACAGCCAGAGGAGCAAAGGAACCCCAACACCTAAGCCCGCGAACCCTTACATCCAAAACCCCACAACCGTCCATGACGATGCCCGTGGTTCGGCCGGAGGCGTAAAGGGACAAGACCGCCTGGATGGCGACATACATGGCCGGGACCTGAGTCAGAGCAGCAGGAAGCTCCCTTCACGAAGGGAAGGCCATTTATGCAGCAAAATGCAGCAATATGCAGCATGTGTGCTGCAAACTCGCCAAGGCGAGGGGCGTTGAAAGTCTCGAACATGACCTGCGTCATGCGCTCGCGGTTGGCCTTGGGGTTCAGGGGAGCTTCCGTCAGCAGCACGGGGTGCTCCTCGGGAGAGACCCGCAGCTCGTTGTAGAAGGTATGGTGCCAAATCTTTTCCTAAGGCGCGGAACACGTAAGGAAGCACGAGCTACTCAGGCTCTCTAATCTGGCGCCGAACGCGGGATGACCGCACAAGTGTCCAGGTCAAAGACACAAACACAAGCGGGTGCCATACAAAGCCCCTGCCGCAGAGCGCATACTGAGTGCAGGCAAGGTTCCATGTCATCCCAGTTCGTGACGACGCCGTGCTCGATTGGGTACTTCAGGGCTGCACCTACCTCAAGCAATCCCCTCAAGGCCCTATCACGAGCAGTCCTGAAAATGTGTCCAACAAGAACATGGCAATGGCTTCGTAGGACTTAAATGCAAAACATCTGAAGAGTCATGCGCAGATTGCTCATCGCGGTTGCCCGGACCCCTCTTTGAATGCAACGGCCCATTAACCCACCGCTATATGGCAACAGCGTGCCAACTCCCAAGGCTAAATTCAAAAAAAGTTGAGGGACCATGTGGTATCCCTTGGTTCATTTTAACCCAACATACGGACCCGTACTAGAATTATCCTCTCTACTACCAAAATGCCTACAATACGGTCATATATTAACCCTATTTTCCCAAGGAACCCTAAAAGGACAGCTCACCCGTCCTTCAGGGTGAGGATACCACGCTTGGACTGCGCCTCATCACCGATGTAGGTGTCCTTCGCCACGCAGGAAATTAAGATATAAGGACAAGCTGCCTACGGGAAAGATTGTAGGGAAGCTAGGGATTATGGAGGGCACCTGCAACGGATTCTTGTGGTAAATCTGGAGAAGAATCTCATGTCACTTCATTGTGCTCAGAACGTGAAGGTGCGTTCTTGGTAGTCTCTATGATCTTCGCTTCTTGGGACAAAAAGCCCGGATGTTTCGGAGACTGCCCACTTGCCAATGTTGAAGCGAACGAAACGCACGCTACATAGCAGATTGTCTTTTTTACAACTTATGACATCATGTTTGAACACCTTGTAACAGTTCACTGGGCTCAGGGTGTAGGATGGAATTCCCCCTACTTGTCCCTGAACTTGAAGCAAGAGGTTGCGGCCACAGAGCTTTGAGGTCCAGCCAACTTTAACTACAAAGCCTCCATGTCCAAACTCGCCCACGGCAGAGAAAAAAGTGAAATACAAGGTACCACGAAACCGGAAAACGGGTCTTTTTTCAGATTCAACTGAACCTCGAAGCTCAAGCCTTGACCTGACCTCTTCTGTAGTGCGCAGGGTGTTCCTACACTACTACATTAATAACGAAGCGATTGGCAATGGCACAGGTATAATGATAATAATGGTACATTGAAGCCTACAGGCTTAAACGCATGCAAAAGAAAGCGGTCCCTCTGGTCCATGCCCACCATGATTCCCGGCATCTTGGGACGGCCCACCAGGGAGGGAAAGACCGCGCGCGGAGCGTCGTCACCCGCAAATCCAGCCTTGCACATGCCGCTGCCATTGTCCACCACCAACGCGGCAACCTCCACGTCGCTCATGGCTGCGAGATGAAACGTTCGGTGAGAGCAGATGGGCTACCAGGCTGTACCAGACTTTTTGGGCCCAAAGAATGCACATGGGACAACTGGCACAAGCTAATCAAGAGCCTAAGATTCTGCCCATCCTCTCATCCAAGAAATCTGCAGGCACTTCCCTTTGCTGTATGCTGAGCGCCCGGGACCCAGCGTGCGAATCAATGACGGTTCTGACCGCAGTCCCTTGCTGTACAGGGCCGGCCTGCAGCTTGCATAAAGTGGGGATTCTACAATGCAGAACAAAACAGCTAAGGCCAGGGCGCGACCCCTCCACTGTTTTGGGGATCACATGAAACAGTTGCACCCTGGGCAGACGAAGCAACAGGCGTATGTGCCGCAGACATGAACATGAGGGTTTAACCCTCTTCAACATGTCGAGCTGCTGTACAACCGCCCCAAAGGCGGCTACGCTCTCAGAAGCACTTACGATGTACAATGTTCGGGCCGCTCTCATCATATTCATCCTTGGAAATCCACATCTGCTGGAAGGTGTCCAGGGAGCCCAGAATAGAACCGCCAATCCATACGCTGTACTTGCGCTCTAGGGGAGCTACCACCTTGATCCTCACAGTGGGGGGAGCGAGTATCGTCAGTTCTTTCGTCATGCGCTCGGCCATGCCTGGGAACATGGTGGTGCCACCGGACAACACGATGTTGGTGTAGAGGTCCCTTCGGATGTCCATATCGCACTTCATGATGGACTGGAAGGTGGTGTAGTGGATACCGCTGGCTTCCTTGCCCACAAGGCTGGGCTGGAAAAGGACCTCCGGACATCGGAATCGCTCCGAGCCCAGCGTGATGATGTTGCCGTCGGGCAGCTCGTAGGTCATTCTTAGCTGTTTTTCGAGCACAACTCTGCATAACATTGATACTGTAGCAAGGCTAGAAATGCCCGAGGAAGTCTTTGACTATGAGCTTTGGTTTGTCCTTTTCGTGAGCAAGGATTTTCTTCCAAGACCTGTGGCCGGATCATTATGAGAAACTGAAATGCATGGAGACTACGTCTCTCACTTGTACAACTCTGATAAAGATAAAGTAAGCTGTGTCCGGCTTAGCCCAGTGTCTCTTTGTCGCCGCTCTCACTGGCCACCTTCATGTCGCTGTTGAAGTCCAACGCAACATAGCAGAGCTTCTCCTTTATGTCTCTGACAATTTCACGCTCCGCTGTAGTAGTAAAGCAGTAACCACGCTCAGTCATGATCTTCATCATGTAGTGCGTCAGGTCACGGCCAGCCAAATCAACGCGAAGGATAGCATGGGGAAGTGCGAAGCCCTCGTAGATAGGCACTGTGTGCGACACGCCGTCGCCGCTGTCCTGCAGTAAGGTACAACACCACACATGCTGGCTGGGGCTTCAGAGTAGCAGAACGCACTACACCTTAAACTCCTCAACGCGTGGCAGAAACTTTAGATCCCAAACCCCAAATCCCAAATGCCAACGCGTCAGTCCATGACGATGCCCGTGGTGCGGCCGGAGGCATAAAGCGACAGCACTGCCTGGATTTCCACGTACATCGCTGGAACCTCAGCTGGCTGTTCAAGGATTTGGGGCATAGGGTGGCTTTGAGGTAGTTTTGCCCTACTGCATCAAGGGGTTCCTCTCTTTCCAGCACTTACGAAACAGTGATTCAAGCAACCTCGCACACGTTGAGACAATACAAGGGGCATTGAAAGTCTCGAACATGATCTGCGTCATGCGCTCCCGATTAGCCTCCGACTTCATCCAAACACTTCACTGCAGGGCCCAATGATTGGAAGAAGCAAATGTGGGGCAATATTGAACTAGAGCTTTCTGAGCAGTGGGTATACATAGATATATGAATGCTACGCCCCCTCCAAGACCTACCTTTCAGTAATCGAAAATTCCATATTATATATATATATGGAAATCATGTTGGTCCTTCTTCAAGCTTCTACCACGCTCGTGGGTTGGAGTTCTCATGTCTAGGGATTGCTGCGGCAAATCTTGTCTCCTCGGACAGTCTGGGCTTAAAGGTTCAGGGTTTAGGGGGTTCGTGTTAAGGGTTTAGGGTTTAGGGGTCTAGGGTTAAGGGTTGGGATTGATAATCCAAAAGTTGCTGTCATCCCAACTTGTGGTCGCGTCGTCTTATGCCCGCCACGGCAGCCTATATAGCCTCACCCAGAAGCCGCGCTTTCGCTCTCTATCCCCTGCTCTACTAATCGGGCTTCGAAGTACGCGAAGCCCTAAACCCTGGGTTTATAGACCCCTTACCCGATATCCCAAGCCTAAGCACCCAAATCCCCAACATCCTGAACCGTTAACCCTGGACCCTGAACCCTCGACGCCCTAAACCCTACAGCCCCCCCCCCGCCTTCGGATTCATAGGGGCTTCCGTCAGAAGCACAGGATGTTCCTCAGGTTGAACACGGAGCTCGTTGTAGAAACTGTGGTGCCAGATCTTCTCCTCGGGCTGAAGTCAGGATGTTCTTGAAGGGTTCTGTAAGGACCATCTAGGGGCTAGCTAGGTTAGGGGGGCCCTATACAAATTGAATCTTTATGGCTTTATAAGGATTATATAGGGATTGAGGGTAGTGAAAATTCTATTTTTTTTCAAACCTACCCCTGGTAGGTTATAGAGCATTAAAGTTAGAAGCTCTTCAGAGTGTATTCGCCAGATCTTTCCGTGGCCCAGGTCTCCTTCAGGGTGTTTAAAGATTCTATGGAGAGTTCAGGGAGTACACATAAGGGTCCCCCAAAGTGTGATTCCATTGGGGGGCCCTTTGAAATGAGGAGCGGGCTCACATAGAGATTGCAGAGGGCTGCAGAAAGAGTGATGATTGTACCTATGCAGTGCTCACCAGGGCCAAACGCAACTGCAAACATTATCAAACTTGAAGCTTCGGAAGGATCATAACACACTGCTCAGGCTCGGGACACTGCTTGAGAGTGCTCTTGTGAATTTCTTAGGGATCCCGAGGGGATTGACAGGGAATTCAGGGCTGATAGAAACACCTAGGGATTGCTAAGGTTTGTGCAAAGGCTTTCTAGATGACATCTTGAAGGGACCACCTGTCTTGAGACATCTCGGCATCACGAATTGCCATGACAATGATGACGACGAGGATGATGACTATCACTGTCCTGCTACTAGTAATTGACAGCATCAGCGGTAGCTGTCACGGTGGAGGAGGAGCAGAAGAAGTCGACAGAGGGACGAAAGAGTATGGACATTGGAATGAGTTGCAGGTTTTTTTCACTGCCACAATACCCTTTCTTGAAAAATGCCTTGCCGCTAGAGCTCTGCTTACTCCATGTTGATCTGGGCGTTTCTGAAAATATGTTCTCTTTGTCCTCGAGGGATCTCTATCCCAAGAAAGCCTGTTTTGTATTAGTCGCGAAGATCCGATGCAGCCAAGGCTCCATGTCGTCCCAGTTGGTGACGATGCCATGCTCGATGGGGTGCTTCAGGGCTCAGAGGCTTAGAGTGAAGGGTTAAGGGTTGGGGGTCCTGGCTTGGGGTTCAGAGTGCTGGAATTCAAAGTTCAGGGTTGAGGATTCAGGATTTAGTAAAATCCAGTAGGTGCCACAGCGGTAGTTCCGGAAGTTAAGTCCCGCTTTGGTACCCTACATATTGGGTGCCGTGCTATCCTCTTGAACGCAACGGGGCCCAGAATTTTGGAGGATAACCCACATGATGAAGGGTACTCAAACATAATTTGTCAACAGCCATGATCCCTCGGCAATCTCTATAGAACCCTTCCAACCCCGAAAGAGGCCCTGAGAATAACCAATGTCCAACCCACGCCCTGGGGTTAGGCCTGAAAGGGTAAAGGGTTCCAGGACGAAAGCTTTGACTTCTGGGAAGACATCGTAAAGTAGGAGCCTAAATCATCAGAATAGTGAGATGAAATTGAGGTCGGGGCTATGTAGCGAGTTGCTAGGGATGGTGAGTAGAGGGTTATACAAACCTTTTTGGTGTTACTGGACAAGGGTGCTAGGGCCCTTGCTGCAGTCCCTAGACAACCGCATAATCAGGACAACATTTTTTGGGCGCGTACTTGGTGAGCTCAAATTTCGAGAAGCACCCACAGATCCGAGAAGGTAATGTTGGCAGCCTCACACCCCTGAAGCCCGCGCAGAATGGATTCATAAATTGGGAACTCCCTATACTGAGACTCACAAAGTTGAGGATTACAGAAACCCCTGTGTCCCCAGATCTTCAGGAAGATGCCCTAAACCCCAAAAACCTTATACCCTAAACCCTAAAAACTCTTAGCCCTAAGCCGTAAACCGTGTGAATTAACATGGCAGTCCTTGAGAGTGAGGATGCCCTTCTTGCTCAGAGCCTCGTCCCCTATGTAGGTATCCTGGTGCACCCAGGCTCCCCCTAAAGGTACCATGTAAGGCTTACGTAGCAATACTAATACATACAGGTTGTGTAGGGATCACATAGGCTTATCAAGGAGACATCACCCAAAAAAATTGAGAATCGAATGGAACATGACATGGAAATGGGATTAGGGTTTCCTCCCGAGAGCGCGGGGCTAACTGCTGAATAAGTTATGCCTGGGACAAAAATGGAACTTCCAACAATCTCTCTTTGCAGGGGGGCACGCACGGCACCAAGGATACGAATCCTTAGACCGAAGTTACACCATCATATTATAGTAGTTTCTATTTTCTTTTCCATTCTCCCAAGATTATTCCGCTATACAACCCCTATATAATCCCTATAATCCCCCATAGTTTCCTGTTTCTATTCCATGCTGTCATTCCCTACCCTAAGCCCTACACCCTAAACCCACCCTAAACCCTGAACCCTAAACACAAACTAACATACTAGCTTCGATTTTCTTTTCCATTCCCCCTATATGCCCCCAATATACTACAATAGTTTCCATTCTCTTTTCCATTCCCCTATATGCCCCCAATATACTACAATAGTTTCCATTCTCTTTTCCATTCCCCTATTTGCCCCCAATATACTACAATAGTTTCCAGCTTCTTTTCCATTCCCCTATATGCCCCCAATATACTACAATAGTTTCCATGTTCTTTTC
>CAJNIZ010045542.1:15511-44227 GCA_905231905.1 Symbiodinium pilosum
CTACAATAGTTTCCATTTTCTTTCCATTCCCGTATATGCCCCCAATCTACTACAATAGTCTCCATTTTCTTTTCCATTCCCCTATATGCCCCCAATATACTACAATAGTTTCCATTTTTTACATTCCCCCTATATAACCCCAATATACTACAATAGTTTCCATTCTCTTTTCCATTCCCCTTTTTGCCCTTATATACATGTATCCAAGAACTGAGCCCTGAAGCTGCGAGATGCCATGCTACAATACTTATTGGAGGCTAGTAGGGAATGTAGGAGTGGAAGAGAACATGCGAACTATTGGGGTATCTAGGGTTAAGGGCTTCGGGTAGGGAATGGGAGAATGGAAAAGAAAATGAAAACTACTAGTTGAATGGAAAAGAAAATGGAAGCTACCATAGCATTGGGTGGATACAGGGGATGCTATGCGAATATGCTTCGCCATTCCAACTAACACCTAGTGAGAATAAGCCTTCCAACATCGGATCCCGTCACCGTCATTTTCTGACTCCGAGATTAGCTGGCAGCCCTTTGCTAATTAATTCTGGTGACGCACGGCAACGAGCAGGAAAGTAGGGACTGATGTAGCCCTCAACCCTGCGCCACGCCTCATAATCCATGCCAATGATGCACGCACCTCAGATTCAACAGGCATAGTTTGCACCATGGAGCCATGAGTCCACGAGTTACAGGGTGAATATGCCCTCCTATCAAGAATTTATCGAGAATTCTGACATTTGGCCACTTTCGAAGTCACGGGCTTTGTCAAAACGAGGTGTCTCCCATTGCTTCGAAGCATTTTAGGGGAACCTTCATATTGAGAAATGCAAGATCTCCCTGAACTGCTACACACCCGCCATACACCAAACCCTAAACCTCAAATCCAAACAAATCCCAAACCCACGCCCAAGCGACGCACCCTCGGCCGCCCGACGATGGAAGGGAAAACCGCCCGCGGCGTTTCTCCACCTGCGAAGCCGACCTGGGGGTAGAGACCTAGGTTAGGAACCCCCCTCCCTTTTAATAATAAGTCCCCCCCACAAATAGTCCTGCCACTTTATGT
The DNA here is from genome assembly GCA_905231905.1 of Symbiodinium pilosum. Taxonomy (NCBI): domain Eukaryota; class Dinophyceae; order Suessiales; family Symbiodiniaceae; genus Symbiodinium; species Symbiodinium pilosum. Next base: position 16,572 of record CAJNIZ010045542.1, read on the forward strand.
GAGGGTGGAGGTTCATTACGGGGGGTGGGCGGGTTATTACTGGAAAAATCCTGTGCGAAACTGGGGTCACAAGAGCGTACCTTTCTATTGGGAGCCCAAGCGGGTATGTGAAAGAGAACGGAAACTACTGTGTTATCTGGGTCTAGGTCTTAGGGTGCGTAAGCGGGAGTGGAAAAGAAGATGGCTATGGCGTAAGGTCAGGGTGCTTAAGGGAGGGTGGGTAGGGAAATAAAGGTGATATTATAGCGGGTTATGGGATCACTACGGAGATCTCGTTCTTTTCTGGGATATTTTGCATCATTGAAGATGCATATCTTTAGATTCCTTATGCGATTGTAGTAGCTTCGGCAATGCCCCAGTGCAGGTCCTCGGTTGCTTGGTGCTTGAAGGGTTAAAGGCCTGGGTCTTAATGTAAGGCTTGCGGGGGCTCTAGGACTAGAGTGCGAGAATGGTTGGTCATGCCCTGGCACTTGATCAGAAGGAATACGCCGCAACCTACCTCCTCGTAGCCTGCTGAAACACAATTCAAAGCGAAGACTCCAGGGAGAGGAGGTAATAGCAGCACAGAAGACACAGGAATAATGGCGACTAGTAGCAGCAACGAGGCACGGAGGAGGGGAAAGTGTAGATCTGCAAGATGATGATAGTAGTCGTAGCAGCAGCAGCAGCAGTAGCAGTAACAGTAGCAGCAGCAGCAGCAGCAGTAGCAGTAACAGTAGCAGTAGCAGCAGCAGTGGCAGTAGCAATAGCAGTAGCAGGAGGAGTAGTAGTAGTCGTCGTCGTCGTAGTCGTAGTAGTCGTAGTTGTTGTTGTTGTTGTAGCAGTAGTAGTAGTAGTAGTAATAATGGTAGTAGCGGGCAGCGGCAGCAGGAGTAGTAGCAGTAGTAGTAGTAGTAGTCGTAGTCGTCGTCGCCGTAGTCGTAGTAGTCGTAGTTGTTGTTGTAGCAGTGGTGGTAGTAGTAGTAGTAGTAGTAGTACTAGAAGTAGTGGTTGTAATGGGCAGCAGCAGCAGGAGGAGGAGTAGCAGCAGTAGCAGTAGCAGTTAGGCATGCAGGCTTTTCGTGAATTGCCGACACTGCTTATGCTGAGAATCTCACGCTTCTGCAGGCAAGACGATGCCACGCGCAAAATCACCACCCCAGTCATTGTTGAGCCTACCCTGACCATCCCAGTCTTTGATGACGATACCTTGCAATGTTCATATGTCACCTACAGAGTGCTTTCAGCCATCATGCATGCAGCTCCAACTCCACATGCAGGTCACTACACTGCCAGACTTTTTGCAGCTTTGGAAGGTCATCATCAGGTGGCAGTGAGTGGGGAGGGACGCTAGGGGACGCGTGAAATGCAAGAGTGAGAAGACAAAAAAGCAAATCTCCAGCTGATCAAATCAATCTGACAGCAATAAAAAATCTCATGCCCACTGTGAGCAATTCTTGCAGGTACTAAGTGAGCCGTCACGGGCACTGCTGCTCTGAGACAATGTGCCTTGTAGGCAACTTGTACAACGCGGCGTACAGTGGTACAGTGGTACATAGCTCCCACCTCTACACCTGACGGTAGTTTGATAGTTGCGGAGTCATTCAAGGGCTACTGATAGCATTGACTTCCACAGTGGATTTTGCGCACCAGATGCGCCGGTGCTAAGCCGCCGCCACTTAGCTGTTCACAGGCCGACCGGACTTGTGTTGGAATGGAATAGCAGAAGCAGTAGCAGCAGAAGCAGCAGCAGCAGCAGGAGTCGTCGTAGTAGTAGTAGTAGTAGTAGTAGCAGCAGTAGTAGTAGTAGTAGTAGCAATAGCAGTAGCAGTAGCAGCAGCAGCTACAACTACAACTACTACTACTACTACGACGACGACGACGACGACTACTACTACTACTATTAAGAGGAATGCAAACAATACCATTCTTTTTTCGTATGAAGCCAAGAAAGTGAGAACTACCAACAAAGAGTTTACTAAATTACTGTTCCTCGTAGGGGGGAATGTATTCCAATGCACCCTAAACCCATAAACCCTACACCCCTAAACCCTGACCTCTGCCCCCCTCATTGGAACCTACGTGCATGTGTGGACCCCGCGACTCAGCTACAGCAAGTTCAGATCTCCTCCACACTGATTCCAATAAGGGGAAGACCCCCATGTGATGGAACAGTATAGCACAGTATATTACAGGATATCATGGTATCTTATACTATATTACGGGATATTTCAGTATACAGCTTCCGTTGTCTTTTCCTAACATCTGTTGAGCTACTTCTTAACCACGCCTTGCACATGCCGCTGCCATTGTCCAAGACCAAAGCTTCCCCCAATCCGTCCATGGCGGAGAAGCGAAAACAATAGCTGAGAGCTTCAGTTCAGCTGGCTGTGCATGTACTAACCCTTCCAAATCCTGATGTGAAGGCAAGTTTGGGACTCTTCCCTATATACACACCACCATTTGGGTTAAGGTTGGGTGAAGTCGCTAGCCGCCATACTTTGCCTAGTCTGACTGCCCGAGCTGTACAGGCTGCAGCTGGCGGTGCGGACTGTTGGATTTCAAACCCAGGAGAATTGGGATCATATGGGGCGTTAGGGAGGGGGGCTCCCCTTCTGGTGATTTGCATGGGAATTGTTATTGTTCTGAAGGTCCTTGTACAGAAGGGACATTGGGAATACTATGCCTGAAACCGGGGGTCCTAACCAATGGCCATTTTGGGGATAGGTATTTTGAACAAATACCACATGTGGAAACTTGCAATGGCTCCTGAATTGCCATGATATCTTGCCAGGGACGACAAAACCATTGCCAAGGCCATGCTTTTCTGTGGTAGCTTCCACAGATGTATACTCCCCCTTAAGTAGATAGAAGATGGCTTTGGATAGTTTGCAAAAAGATCCCCATATACCCCATGTTCTATCTACTTGAGGGGGACTATGAGGTAGATCACGGCTCAACTGTAAGTTGGAGTCTAGCGATCCCCATGGAAGTCCAGCCCATGCGATTCCAGAGACTTCCCCTGGCATTGAAGGCTGAAAGGTAAAATAGGAGCCACACGGTTTCAGTAAGGCTCTGGGATATGTAGACCGTATGTAATTGTATATAACTATGGCTTAAACAAGATTAGGTTCCTAAACGTTCGAGCATTTACATGATGCATGTTCGGATTTTTCGGGCTTTGTGGGTGGCTAGGGTACACGACAGGGGTCCGAATGACCAGCAACAAGGCTTGAAGTCTGAATCCTGAAGCCAAAGGGAAGAAGAGGGGGGTTCAACAAATTCAGGGTCCCTTTTGCAGGGTCCTCATGCTAAGGATTATACTGTGTGGGGGTCTTTACTGGCGTCTGTCATTTAACAAAACACCATAAGAGGGACAAAGGACTGAGCGCTTCTTGGTCTCATGCTTGCATCTGATGCTTCTAGTGCCCTAGCAAACTTGCGGATGCTGGGAGAGGCAGTTTCTCAGGAAGTATTCACTTCCGCGGAGCTCTGTTGGGGATTATTGTGCATGGGGGTCTTCTCAAGGAATGTGTCGCTCTACGCTGCATTACCCAACACGATCAGTACGAGTGTTACTGGGATATGCATGGGCGTTTTGCCAGACACCCATGATTGGGGCCGCACATTCCTATTTACAATCCATCTAACTAGCCTTGTCGCAGCCACCCCCAGGCACTACCACCGCGATGCCGGCACGACGAAGAAAATTGATGTTGGACTTGACCGTTCCACAGTAGTGCAGTCTTGGCCCCAAAACCCAGCACATGTACCAAAGCGATATCAATATTGAGAAACCACCTTATGTACAGCGACGCAGGTCGAAACAGCGCCTGCACGGCGTAGCAGGCTGGCGAGCACGTAGAGGCTTACACCCTACATACCCTTTTGCAGTTCAGGGCGCGGAGCGTTAGGATAAGGCTCATTTCGAGTTGGGTATCATGTATAAGCCTCCAGTACAGCTGAATGATGTAAACGAGGGCATGGAGCCTGTCAGGCCAGTCAGACAGACCCACATCTGAAGCCCTTGTTTGGGCGGATGGAAGTCAAAGGGGTTTGCTATGAGTAGGGGATCGGTTGCGCTTGTGACTATGACTAGGATTGTGGTGCATTTGAGGGCGACTGCATGCAATCATTCTAGTTGGATCTTCGTGACCCACAATAAGCAACTTCTTAAAGGGCAGACGTTCACGTGAAAAACGTGTCTGTCTGTCACACATTTTGTGCATCAAGTAGCATCCGCCCTCTGTTCTTGGCAATAGCAGAATCGAATGTGTAGGGATCACATGTTGCAGCTGCGAATACGAAACTCCTAGCTCATGGGGACTCGGAACGAGCAGAAGTAAGAAACAAGGGTACTCGCCTGGAAACACCCCATCGCGGCGGGAAGTCCTCACGTCTTCACCAAAACATCTACGCATCTGAGTCATAGTCTAAACTCCTAGTATCCCCTTAATAACCCCTAGAATGTTGTCCCCTATATAACCCCTCAGATAATCCCTATGAAGAGTGTAGAAACGGTTCATGTTAAGTCTCCATCCCTTGCGTGGACGCATTGGTAGGGCAAAGGGCTCCTGCCCTCAGATTCGGAAACGGGGCACAGCGCAGTGAAACTCTGCTTCCTGTGGCAACACGCTGCCAGGACCTTCGGGAACTCAGGCCTCAACTCACCTCCTAATGCAGCAAAACACTGTTGCCCAACCAACTCTCGGGGAAGTCCTCTTAATTCTGACAGGTTGACACACATCGGGGCACTGAAAGTCATGAGGAACATCCTGCAGACATCCGCTCCGGAGCTGAGACCAAGGAACGTACAGACTGCAAGCTTCAGTAGCATCGGCCATGCACGATCTCAGGCCCCTCGTCATCGTACTCCTGGATACAAGGCTGCTAGGTTGGAGATCTTACCAGGGCCTTCGGACATTAGAGGCTTAGGGCTTTGGGTTCGAGATTAAGCACCGCGCAAGTACGAAGACTGATTGAGGTCAGAAGAACAGCCCGGCCCGGTAGGTGTCAACAAAGGGTGTCCAGAAACTCGCATATCAAGGAGAGAATTTGAATAGCACCAGCAGAACATGGACCTCATTTTCTTATCCAAGGCAGAAGCCACCCAGGACTGTAGGATCCTGGATTAACCCCATCCTACAAACCCTGCAAATGCTTAACCCTAGTTCCTGCATCCCCAAGCGAAATTGAAAGTCCTGAATCCCAAGCCTCAACTTGTGTATCCTCAGGCTCTGAAGCCCAGAGGCCTCAACCTTCAAACCACAACCCAAATCCCTCTGCAATCTCTGCAGGTCGTGTGCCTCTCGCGCGATCCACATGTGCTGGAAGGTGCCAAGGGAAGCCAAAAGGGAGCCGCCCATCCAGGTGCAGTACCTGATCCATTACTTACAGAGAAATCTTAGGCTATGTTAGGTTTCAGGGTTCAGGGCTTATTGGGGCTGAGGCGTTCTAGGGCTCAGTCATTTAGGGATTTAGATTGCGAATTCAGGAGTGAGGTTTCGGAGGGGAGGGTCGCGGCTGTCAGCGTCCAGGAGTGGATTGAAAGGAATGTTGGTTCAAGATTCAGGGTTCAGAGATTGTGTTCTGGGGTTGAGGATGTATGGCTTGGGATGTGACTGCTAGTGGGGGTCACTCTTCTGGAGCTCAACCACAAGAAATCACGGCTGGCTGCTGCTTTTTGAAGTTCACGGCTAGAATCTTGGGCAGGCAACTCAACAAAGAACGGGTCCATCCTCCTAACTACCTCGCCAAAGTAGTGTGGGTGCTGGGAATGAAGACAGCTACCTGAACGAGCCTGATTCCCTCTGAAGACTCATTACATCCTCATCGATATGAAAATACGTAACCTCAGATTAGCATCATACATTCCAGGACTCAGACAAAAATTGTCTCAGCGGTTACAATCAAAACATCACCTTGTTGTGGCAATTTTCATGCATTTGCCGATGCTATTGCGAGTATTGCTGTAACTACTACTCTGGTCATTACCATTAACAAAAGTACTCATACTATCACCACCGCACTCTTACCAAAGACTTTCTGAAAGCACTACGCTACATGTTTGACCTGCGGAGGTTTGCACTAACTAGGGGGAGGTGGCAATTTGAACCCACAATACTGTCCCTTCCATACGGAGTCCCCAAACCGCCCCAGGTGCTTCCGCATGGGTTCCGCCGTCACCTGCAGGTCCGCAGGGAGAGCTTACACTGGCTCTGGCTCACCGGTATCTTGTACTTACTGGGGGTTAGTAGGTAATAAGGGGAAAAATCATATAGGGATTATGTGAGGATTATATGCCCTCATTCCCTACTAATTCCCAGTAGGTGTAAGAATGGCAAAGTGGCTACACAAGAACTCTAGCAGGCTTCTGGAGGAGTTTTATATCGTGCTGTTAAACAATGGGCCATGGGGGAGTTGTGGTTTTTGTGAATACAGTCACCCGGGGAACTCTGAAAGGTTCGTAGAACTCAATACGTTCTAGGCATCTTTACCAGCCATAGAAGGATTTCAATAAGCGTTAGAAGATTTCCGTACGGGGCATCACGAAGGGACAGGCTTCAGAGGCTTTAAACATCGTTCATAAGAATCTTTGACACTGATCTCATCAGCAAGCATAGAGATCAATGTGAAAAGCGTACCCTCAAGCACAATGACGCGGGATCCCGCACGAACAACTATCCTTTTGAGAAGGGGGCTTACGTTGGATTGGAGGCCGTGAAAGCCCGAACTCCCAAACCCCAAACCCTTCAAGACCTTTGAGCTTTGAAGCTCTTTTCGTTTAGTCCTCAGGCCCAAAGGGCATCTAGTACTGAGTTTGCTCCCAGGCAATGAGACAGTAAAGGGAAATGGATTATAAGGACCATCCTAAGGAGATACAGACGGACCACTAGGGGATCCATCCGTGCATTCCCGATAGTATTTGGGGATGCTGGTGCCCGCGCTAAGCTAGGTAGAGACAGGCTGCCCGGACGTTGTAATTAATCACCGCAAAATACAAAAATGTTACTACCAACGTTTCAAGTTCTGAATTTAGGCCCAAAGCATTATCCCGTAAATCCCAGCTCTCGCGCGTTGGAAGCTGCCATAAGCCCTCTGGGGCAACTGCAGGACTCATAAGGGTGTAAGAAAAGACAGTTGGAGACCCTCCACTTCCTCAAGTGTAACTTTTCCAGTAAGGCCCAATGACCAGACAGAGGCCATGAGAACCCTCAAAATGGAAGCTGTCAAGAGCATCCGTTAAGCGTTTGCAAACTGGTATCGGGCCATGCAGGACCCCACTGAAAGGAACACCGAGACCTAACAAAACAGAGGCCTTGCGGAAACATGGGCATGTCCTTTCATCCCTGCACGATCCCCAAACCCCAAAGCTTTGAATCAACGCTTAGAATCTGCACCAAGTTGATGCATAAAACCCCGATCCTACAACCTGACAAACAAAAGCATGCTTCGAAAAGTGTGCTTGCCTTCACGATCACCCTGCCCTCCACCAGGGCCTTCCAGCAACGGACTCTGGAAAGTCAGGAAGTAAAGAGACTAGTCATAGCAAGTGGCTCCAAAGAAATATGAACAACAACTGCAAGATCAATTTACATGGCAAGTGTTCTGAACACTTTAAGGTTCAGGGGCTTTCAAGGTATAGGCCTCCGGATCTACACTTTGGGTGTTAGGTTTCGCTCGCCGCGCACTTATCAGACTTATCAGGATCAACAGATTTTCTCTCCTGTATGGGCCTGAACATCTGGGTTAGGCTTCAGGGCACTTCTACTAATTACTGAACATGTATCAGGACTACAAGAGGATAGCAATCCGAAAGGCCTATTTGGGAACATTGACAGTAATCTGACTAGCGTTGCTGGTGCTGCTGCTTGCAGCTGCTCATTGTTGTGCAGCTGCTGCTGATGCTGGCAGTGCTGCTGCTTCTCGTGCTGCTCCTGCTTTTGCTCCTCCTATGCTGCTGCCGCTGGCGACAAGAGCAATGATTGTCATGAGTCATGTCTGTACCATACCAGAATGACGTAGTCCGCTCTCTCAGGTCCCAACAATGTAACAATGAGGATATCTGCATGGCAAAACAGGGATCCAAAAATAGATTTCCCTTGTCTGGGATTCCTATATAGTGACTAGGAGTTCCGTAGAAGGGGGTCCCTTTCCAGAAGCCCCATGCATATCCTGTATGATGTAAGTAAAACCCTGAACCCTAAAACCAAAGCCTCATAACCACCCCTTACAATGTGAGCTATAGTCTAAACTCCTCGTATCCCCATTAGCAACCTCTATGAATACTCCCCTATACTATAGACCTCCCTGTAATGTATGTCCAGCAGGAAGGGTCCTCGAGCTCAACACGGATCCGCTCAGGCATGCCGTCAAAGAGACCTCGGTTGGATCTGGTGCTTTGGGACTGGGTAGTTTAGGGTTAAGGGTTTGGGTACTGGCCCCATTCTGTAACAGTCTATATTAGGGGATCATATTCAGGGCTATAGATAACTATTCTATGAATATTATCTAACTGTTACAGGGTGGGGGCAGCATCCAAGGTATATTGAGGCTTGTCTGGGGGTTGTGGAAATATAGATAGATGTATGGGACAGACATGTCTATCTATCGATCTCCAGCTACACACATATGTGTATATGCAAACATGTACATGGGCTGTGGGTTTTGGATTTTAGGTTTCAGGGTCTCTTTTTGTGGTCGCCGGGTTTGTCTCGCGGTTTTGGTTGCTATCCCCTATAAGCTCATGACTTGTGCTCCAGCAACAGCAACTACCCTATAAGTATGCTTTCAGCTAAGGGGAGGGTGCACTCTGTCGAGGGAAGCAGGTTGGGAATATGCAGAACAAGCAGAATTCATCATGGGGCTGTTGGGCAAAATTGAGGGATGAGGTTTGAGGGATGTTTCAGGAGGAAAGGGCCAACAAACTCTTCTTCTCAACGCTTCATCAAAAGAAACTTCTTCGCCGCTGCATAGCTGGAAAGGAAACACAAAGCTGGAAGTCGCTGGGCTGTTAAGTTGGACGGCCCAGTATTTAATATGTGTTGCCTGTGACACTTAGCTGCTGTCAGTGTTCCTCTGTCGTTCTTGTGACAATGATCTAACGGTCCATTCTTATCCTTATCCCGATTGCAGGACATGTGTGGTGATCAGCAGAACACCGCTCTGTTCAATTCTACATCTCGGCAACATCTGGCTACTTCTGACATAAGGAGTCCTCTGCTGACTGCAGGCCTTGGTGCAGAGAGCCCATGTTGAGCACTGGACTGAAGTACCTTTTGCATGTGCTCCTAGGTGGACAAAATTTCGGAGTCGCAAAAAATGCTGCAGAGCCTGGCGCCCCAACAGACTGGGCTACTTGGACCAAATGCTTTTGGAGGTTTTTGAAGTACTAGAATGCAATTCTGAACACTTTGGGCTGTTTCTGGGCCTTCCAACATCCACAAAAGGCAGCTGCCAAAGTACAGTTGCTCCGTAAACCCTAAGCCCTAAACCCTGAACCCTAACCCCAATCCTAGAACCCAAGTCTGAAGCCTACAAAATACAGCGCCCAAAGGGCTGGAGCCACCCGCCAGAACAACGTTGCCAGCAAGGTCGCCACGGATGTTGAGGTTGCAGGACCTTCCAGGGAGTCACTACCGAAGTTGAATTTGACAGCGTTTTTGCGGGACTTTGAAAACAGGCTTTATCTGCTGGGTTAGAGGCGCGGCATGGAGCTGTGATTCTCCGACTATGACTGCCCCTACCTGCCAGTGGCCAGTTTGGGGTTTATAACTCATTGGGCAGGGGAAGATATTCAGGTCTAACAGCTTCATGTGGCTGAGGGTGTGAAAGGAACAGAAACAGAAGTGCCACAAGCACCACACTTGCTCACCCCAGCGCATCCGAGAGGCCTGATAGCCTGGTAGAGCAGGCGCCTCAGCGGGCTCTCAGGAAACCTTCCTGACATTCCCAAGACCTCTGGCTTAAAAAAGCTTAAGACAGTGGATATCAACAGTTCGTTGCGATTTAGGTCTAAAGCTCTAACAAGGATAAACGGTAATCGATGCGGCAGATGGCGGAAGCATAGATTGAAACACCCGCTCAGGAATTAGAAGGTTATATGATGCCAAGCTAATTCCAAAAATACAAAGTACTTAGGGTCATGCGGGATTTTTACCCATCACACTGAAGCAACCACTTGCAGAACAGCCCAAGAGCTGAAAAATCCCGAGACCGCAAGCAAAAGTCTGCAGAACTCCGCTGCCCCGCCAAGAAATCAAAAACTGAGAACCCCCGATTTCAGCACGACCCCCAATGGGAATGGCGGAATTGATCCACTAGCCCCCATTTTCCTGCAATATATCCACCCAAACATCCCTATAACCCAATCCCCCACTAAGCATCGCCGTACATCCAGAACACTACAGTATTTCCTTACAAGCTCCAAACATTAACACTTAAACCAGGAAGTAGGGGAAAAAAACGATAACCCTGAGAACAAAATCAAGTCGCTGGATTCCGATTTCGTCCTTCCCAAACAAACTGGGCCTGGGCTGCCACGATTCGGTCAGGTGCTTTCAAGGTTTTGAGAGTGCCAGGTATGTAGATTTATGGACTTAGGGTTTAAGCGTTTAGGGATTTTCGGTTTGTGGGTGTAGGGATTGGGGTAAGGCTTTTTGTTGGGAATGAAGGAATACATCACGGGCGTTCCTGCAAGGGACGGGAAGAAGCTGGCATGGGGATCCATTACCAAATCTGAAGGTGGCATTTGCGCCTTCTCTTCCTCTGCAGCCCTCTGCTTCAGGCCTACAACTTCCATAGATTCGTTTGATTCCAGTCAGGTAGCTGGAACAACATCTCGGGACAACGGAAGCGCTCCGGTCCTCGGGTTGAATGTGGATTTTGGAGGGTTTGAGCTGCTTCGGGGCGGGTGGAGGTGGGGTGGGCCATTTGAAGTTGTAGAGTTTATGGTTTTGGTGGGGTCAAGGTTGGGATGTTCTTGTAGTTTTTTTTGGTGATCAAACACTCCTGGGAGCCATTAGATGAGGACTCTATATCTACGCATCGTGTTCTTGCATATACAGACACAGAGACGGACAGGCAGAGAGAGAGAGAGAGAGAGAGAGTGGAGCGGAAGCTGTGACTACAGGGGCGTTGCTTTTCAGCCCAGGTGCCCACCATCACGACACTCCCGTCCGGCAGTTCCTCCGTCGCCAGAAATCAAGCCCCCGGCCGCTTCATGGTTTTAAGGTCAGGGCTTGTGGCTTCAAACGTTGGGGACAGGGGACAGGGGCTTTCAGGTTTGTGTGGTTGCGGGCTGCTGGGTTGAAGCTCTTGGCTTGGGGGTCAAGGGGCTTTGACTGCAAAGGGCTCCACATGTCATAGGTCTGGGGCGGGCGAGGCTCAATCTCTACGGCCTTAGGACTGTCATGGCATACGGAAAAACTGTGTGGCTCTTTGAAGCATTTGGCCGGGCAGGGCGACTGCCTGTGGCTGTACAACGTTCATGACATAAGCAAATGAAATGCCTCCAGCCAGAGATTGATTCACCATGCCGCTGGTTTCTTGAACCTTTCAGAGGTGCTCCGCAACTTAGCCCCAGTTACATATTCCCTATGACACGCTTTCGAAAGCCCGTAGTTATGAGAAACCCCCAAGTCTCTCAAAACGTGCCCTTCCAAAGCAAACTTCTCCACATGTTCAGCTGAGACACAAAGGGCCGATCCTTGAATTCCTGACATCTCACCTTCCTGGGCTTGCAGGCAATCTGTCGGGGGTTCAAGGTTGGCGCTTGAGGGTTGAGGTATTTAGGATTTAGAGCCTGGGGTTCTGAATTCAGGGCTCAGGGCTAAGGAGTCGGAAATGGCATTCATTCGAACGCAACGGCTACTCCGACGAACCTGTTTGAGCCCATCATGGAAGTCTGAAAAATGTTACTGGAAGTCAATGCTCAAAAGATTCTCCGCTTTGACTCCTTCACGGTTATGGTATGCTAGCTTGTAGGGGCACAACCTCGGAGTTATGGTTATGCTTATGGTTCGGGGACTTGACTTTTTTTGGGAGGGTTTCGGGCCTGGGCTTTGGATTCTTGGGGCTCACTTCAGGGCTTAGGGCGCAAGGTGTAATAAGGACATAAAGTTCAGGGCTGACATCTAGGATACAAGGCATCGATTCCCTCGAATGCTAAAAACTCCCGATCCCAAAACAACGGTCCCAATATATATTGTTCAGCTAGACCTCTGGACAACGAGAATTCATCTAAGCCTTTTGCATAAACTCGCCCGCTAGGCTTGCTTGATCATAGTAATGACTATAAGAACTCTAGTAGAAAGAGGGTGATAGTAAGAAGATGGACAGGCTAGTGTTTGGTTCCTTCTGCTCTGGTGTAGCACTCCCCACAAACTGGTCCCTTATCTTTAAGGGGGACTTCTAGAATGTTATCGTACTCCGCATATATCCGTAAGATCGCTAGGATAACCACCGTTTGAGAAGCCTGCCCTGAAGTTTCCAACCCCTGAAGACACCAGGAGCCCCATTAAAAGGATCCTACAGGGAAGCCCCAATTCTCGGAAAACCCGACAGTTACCGTTTGGAATCAGAAACAAACCGAGCAGTCGCGGCGCATTTCTTCACTCTGGTAGTCACGGCAGACGTAGCAGAGCTTTTCCTTTTCGGGAATGTATGGCGGCATGTAAGGTTAAACAGCTCTTCGGGTGAAGCAGGAGTAGGGATTAAGAGAAATTCTTTATAAAGAAATATTCCCCACCAAGAACCAGTAGGTTAGATCAGCACACACTTCGCTTTCGAAGAAACTGTGACCAAGCAGTGTTCCCTAGTTTCAACTGGCCTGGACGGCATGCGCCAAAATGTGGAGAGGCCTTTTCCAAGAAGGTGGCCCCATTCGTCGCTTCGGACCAGCTCAGATCCCCAAAGTGTTGCACTTCCAAGGGCATGTGATACAGAAAGTTCGGCAAGACTTCCCTCATCCACCCCTGGACCCTAGACCCTACGCCGTACATCCTAAGCTAAACCCAACATCCTGACTGCCTTACACCCCGAATCAGACCTAAATCCAAAATGGTATGCCACTTCGCGCAAGCCTTGAGATCGGCGACGATGGCTTTCTCAAAGGAAGTGGTGAACTTGAAATCCTTCTTGGCAAGCACCTTGCAGGGTCTGTTTACGGATTGGGAACATGGAGGGGATGCCCTAAATCTGATCCACCAAACCTTACGCTCCCCTGCGCAAACGACAAACCCCGAACCCTAAACAAGAAACTTGTGACAACCTTGGAGTCATCCTACCCTGCCCCAAAACCGATTTTTTTGAATCAATGACTCTACCAGGGCTGCGTCGGGAATAAGAGGGGTACAGGGTATGGGTGCGTCTATGGGGTATATACAAGACATAGGAACTCCTTTTCCAGGGACGGCATTTTCGCAGCGGACTCCATGTTACTTTGGGGGGCAAGTAAATACAAACTAGCAATGAAGAACCTTAAAACTTGCATACCATAAACACTACAACATGTTTCCGACATCAAAGCCGAATTCCTTGTTGGAAAACCTTGAGCCGTTGTACACGCAGCTCAAGGTCGTAGAGCTGAGGGTTTAGGAGCAAAACCCAACAATCATAAGATGCCCTATTTCAAACCCAACAAACACACCTCAATAAAAAACTCAAAAACCCATGAAGCCCGTTGCACCGATGAAAACCTTAAATCCTAAATACAAGGACCCTAAACCTTTAACTTTGAACACTTGAATCCGAAAGCCCAGCACCCTACACTTTGCGGGGTTTCTTGCAGCTCCAACAGCTAACGGAGAAGATTCTTGCGCTTGTACGCTTCCCGAACAAGACCCGCCCGGAACCCGCTCCAGAACCCGCTTCGTGACCCTCAGGGGCCCACCCCGGAACCCAGGGCAGGAGACCCCACCGCTTCGCTGTCTGCAACGCGTCGGTAGTCCGAAAGTTTCGAGCTACTGGCCGTATCAGCCAGAAGATAGAAGTACAAGATCTTGCCGAGTAGCGGAGGGGTCTACCATACAATTTTCATAGGCCCTGCCAGAGGAGTAATGAATATGCCGTTTCGAAGATGTACTACATATTAGTTCCGGCGGAAGTCTCCGGACCCGTGTTGGGAGTCTACGGGGAACAGGGGGGGTGGGTCGGACTTTCCGCCTGTCGCAGCCCATGACGAAACGCATCATGCTAGCTAGGCATACGCGTTCAAAAGACGTTTCATGAAATGGCTCCGAAACGAAACCCGTCCCTTTGCTGCTGGGGACATCTCTCTAAAGAATGCTTAAGGGGGACCCCAATCATCCTTCTCTTCTGATGCCCATCTATCCAAACTGAGCCTTCAGAAGGTACTCGTTCAAGTCTCGGCCGCCCAGCTCCAGCCGGCGCACGGCATGAGGCCTAAAAGGTTAGTCATATAAGCGTTCAGGTGAAGGGCTGAGGGTTTGCAGAAAAAAGGTTTAGGCAGGAGGCTTAAAGGAATTGGGCTCGGCTGGGATGGCTCTACACTAAGGTTTAGCCTTGTGCTTGGAAAGGAAGACTTGGTGGTTGGGGACCGTTTGCTAACCATTCTAAAGCTGCACCTTTTTTGCCGCGCAGAATGGGCCCCTCACTTTGGAAACTAGCGATCTGAAGAAAGCAGGAGGTTCAAGCTCAGGCCCAGGGTACCAATACGAAATACATCAAGGTGTTCATAGAAATCGCGCGGACTATTGCAAAGCAGCGGGCGGCACATGCGTATAGACTCAGGCGGGGAGCCCTACGAAGCCCAGCGAAGCCCCGTACGAAGCCCCATAGTTGGTTCACAAAGCCTAGTGCAAGACGCTTCAGCTGCTTGTAAGCACCTTGAAGGCGACGCAAACTGCAGCTCCAAACACTGCTAATACTTGGACTGGAAATATCTCAGCCGGACCCCAAGGGGTGTCGCAAATCTAAACACGTGCTGAGTTGCAGAATCTGGCCCTCGCAGACAGGTACAACCTTTCAAGGATGGTGACTGCTGGGGAGAAAATATCCAAGTATCGAGGTGATGTGGCATCAGGAGGATGGTGTAAGAGTTTACTAGTGCGATATATCGTATACCGTACAAGTTCAAAGGATCACGGAGCGTACTGCAGCAAGGAGTTGTCTGGTAGCACGGGCTGCGTGAGGATCTGACAGATGAAGGTTCTCTATGCACGTTCGAGAAATGTTGTCAAGGGAAAGCCTCTAGGAATGGAACATCATTTTGTTGCGTGTGCGTGAGCAAATTGTGCCTCAGCATATTAAAAAGTTGAGAAGGAAACTCCTCTCCAATGGTGAAGCCCGAGGTCCAAAACCTCAAAACCTAAGCTCTAGACCTACAGCCTGTTCCCGGGGACCCACGAGTTCAACAATCTATGATTTCGCCATTGGCACTCCTCAGTGAACCTGCAATGCCCTTGTGGAAGTAGTTTCCTCCGAAGCTCGGGACCGTCCCCATGGGCTCACGAGCCGTCGACTACAAACCCGCAAGAACCTGAAAGTCGTACCCTGCAACTCCCATTTCATTAGCGCGATTCTCCCTCAAGATAGACTTTATCCCCAGCCGTGTTCTGACTCAAGCCTGCACAGGGCTCAGGGACCCCCGTACAATGACGAGGACTTGGTAAAGGTTAATAATGGGGATAGTGAGGGTTACTATATGGGTTATAGGGGTTCTTATCCTACTTGCGAATGGACTCATGGAGAACGTTCGCGCCTGAGATACTTCGGCACCACAATCAACCACGACCTGATCAATGCACCAGGCTGAGAGGATCTCAAACTTGCAGGGCACTTGTCAACCTAAACAGTAGTATCATCAATTCCTAATAATAGAACTCACTATCATAATAATCACCTTCATCATACGTAATACTACAAATAATGTTAGCATGTTGAACAAAGATTTGGCGCCGGCCAGGCCAACAGGGTGAGTGATGTGTGCAATCCAGCAACGAGGGACGCTGATGTGCATGAAAGGCCCAATTCTTTTTCTCTAGGGGTGGTTGGGCTTAGGGTTACAGGTATAGGCTTTAGGCTTTAGGGCTTGGGGTTACAGGTATAGGCTTTAGGGTTTAGGATTACAGGGTATAGGGTTTAGGGCCCAATGCGTCACCCAGAAAGGTGTTTGGACTGATAAAGCAACCCATCATCGCCACAGTCTGGCTCTTAGGTGGCCTGTTGAACTCACAGAATCTGGGCCATAGTCTAGACTCCTAGTATCCCCCTTAATAACCCCTTATATGGTCCCCTATATAATCCCCCTAGATGAGCCCCCTTTAAGGAGTTTTTAATATAGCTCATCTGAAAATGAACCATGCATCTTCTTCCTGTAGCATTGGAAGCTCGGGACTCCAGGGGAAAGACCGAACTGATGATGCCCTAGATTCCGAATAGTGCTAGTACTAATGATAGCGGTAACATGCATAGAAGTAATAACAGTAATAACAGCAATAGTCATGTTCATAAGAAAAACAATACTAGTAACGAGTGCAGGTTCAGGATTAGGATTTGAAGCCTACGGCTTAGGGCCTAGGATGGATATCTTGTGAAGGTAGGATGCATGAACTGCCTAGTGAGGTGCTTGGGTACTCTTGGGTATGTAGCCGGATAGCCCCCTATACAAAAGCTATGCAAAATATTTTCTCGACATGCACCAGCCACATAGGCCCTAAGCCCTGGCGTCAGAACCTGATAACAAACACATGCAGCACAGGAAACTCCCGTCGTGCGGCCAGACGAGTACCTGAATGCGCAGTCACTTGCAAACACAGACTCCATGTGGCTGTGGCTTCGTTTTCGGGAGAAACGAACTAACAATTTGTGAGTGTAGGGGGGCTCAAGGTTTCAGGTTCAGCCTACATTACAGCCCCATTCGGACACTTAAACAAGCCTTCAGACATCAAACCTGAGCTGTCATCGTGGGCTCCTCAGCATCTAACCCTCTTGCCACACCCTAATTCATAGCTTGGCTACTGCCACCCAACTGCAACAGCTTGGTAATCTTGGAATATCTATGTATAGCCCTCAAGATGAACCTACTGGGTGGGGCCCAATTTATAGCCCGAATCTTATTTGGGAAAATCCCCATGATTGCAGACATGTCAGGTATACAATTCTGATAATTAAAGCTTTTTGCAAACATATCTACCTACCTGTGTAAACATCTTTGGGGGTTTCCAAAATAAAGAACCCAAAAAAGCATTTAATATACTCAATCGTTTTAAAAGGTACTCCCCAAAAAAGGGACCCCCAGTTCCGGCAACCCTCTGTCGCACATGTGTGCATCCCAGCATCCCATGTAGAATCCCAAAGCGCTAAACCCTAAACCCGAAACACTAAGCCCTAAAACCTAAATAAACCCTTAGCCCTAAATCCTGAGCCCTAAATCCCAAGCTCTAAACCCTAAGCCCAAAACCCTAAGGCTTAAGCCCAAAAGTCTTGCCTCTCAGCCCTGAACCCTGAACCTTGAACCCTGCAGTCTCAGCCCAGGCGCAGAGCCAGCACTGCCTGCTGTGTCAAGTACATGGCAGGCACGCTGAAGCTCTCAAAAATGACCTCAGGCGTTTAGGATTTGGGATTTAGGATTTAGGGTTTAGGACTGAGGGGTGTGCTTGGGATTTGGCGGGGTTCCCAAAATTGAGGGTACCATTTCAGGGGTTCCCACAATCAGGACTATGATATGCCAGAGTCTATGCGGGGTCCCCGAGGTTTGGGGTTTAAGGGGCTAGGGATGGTTTTGGGCTTTAGGAACTTAGGATCGCGGATTTTGTTTACGCGCACGGTGCATCTCTTGATGTTTGGGATGTAGCAAGGTCTACAACCAAATCAAGACTCCTTCTTAAGGGCTTAAGGTTTGAAGGGTTTAGGGTTTAGGGCGGTCAGGTATCTGCGTACACTCCTGTATAGGATACAAAGGTCTAGGAAGTGGAGCCGGCAATGTCTATTGGGTGCTTTCAGGGTATACTGTGATGGCGACCATAGGTTTTCAAGGTATATCCGAGTAGCCGAACTTCGAGAAACGCTCACCGAATTCATCCTAGCGGTCTTAGCTCCCAAGATTGAACCTTAAACCCTAGACCGTAAACCCCCCAAAACGCAAGCAAAACCCAAACCCCCTAACTCCTAGACCATAACTCTATCTGCTCACAGCTGCTTGCGTCAGCCGCTCCCGACTATTCTTCGGATTCAGCGGAACCTGCCGCAGGCTTCAGGTGCTTTCAATGCCTGCCCTGGGAGCCTGAAAGGATCCCAGGGTTTAGGGTTTAGGGTTTAGGGCTTAGGGGTTTAGGGTTTAGGGTTTAGGGGTTTAGGGTTTAGGGTTTAGGGCCCATTTGATTCAGGTGGAGAGGTTTCTGTAATCCCCCTAGACCTAATATACTGGGAATAGAATAGTATTCAGAATATTTCCCCAGGGTTATACTATAAAAAGGGAAAAATCCTACAAAGACTACAGGTTTGGGGCTTTGATTTAGGGATGCCTTCGCCCTCAGACTCCAGATCCCCCCACTCCATAGCATTTAAATTGGTTGAAAATATGATTGGTTGTCAAAAATATGGTCCCTGTTTGGGTACCCTAAATATTCGGGGCCGTATTATAATGGGGACCCAAAAAAAAGACCATAATTTGGACAACCACCCATATGTTTAATCCAAGCTGGGCTTGGAGGTGTTTATTTATCCTGAAGGACAAAGAAGCTGAAATTTAGGAAGCCCCTCGCAAGTTTCCTTCATCCCCTACTGTATCTTCCTGTTGTTTTTGAGGAAGGCAATAAAACTTGAGTGCGTTGGGACGCACATGTTGGTGGGGAGGGGTGAGAAAAAATACCCTGGGCAGTTGTCTAAATCATCCGCTTTGATGCTGGGGTCGAGGGGTGGAAGGTGTTTTGAGGCCATGACGTAAGACATAAGCTTGAAACACTTTTCCACGCACGCCCCAAACCTAGTCCTCAACCCCTTCCCAACAAGACAGAGGCCTGGGCACATAGCGACTTCTGATCTACTAAGTCGGGGAATCATGGCCGGTTTAGGACTGACGCTTCAGAGCAAAAAGAAATCCCGAAAGTCGCCTCAGTGAGTAGCACCGGGTGCAGGCGCGGATCGAGGCGCAATTGGTTGCAGAAGGCGTGACGCCATATCCTTAGCGGCACGGGATCCAAAATCATGCGAGCACCTCTTGGGGATAAGGTGGGGCTTCTTTTTGAAGGTTAAGGTTTTGGTTAGAGACCAAGACCCATGAAAGCTGATTTTTGCAAGTTACACCCCCTTGTGGATGGTTTCATGGCACAAGGATTCTGTTGTGTTGTATATCTGGGAGAAGGGGGTAGGGAAAAGGCTGCATGACATGAACAGAAAGGGCCTGGGTATAGCGCCTCACAGGGATAATCCGAGGCTAAGAGTCCTTAAGCCTTAATCCACGTTTACTAAGTACTATTTAACATAACTGGTTCTACTATTATACCTATTCCTATTCCTATTACTAACTCCTATGCATCCGAAACCCTGAGGCCTTAAGTTAAACCACTCCAAGAGTCACAGTTGACATGATTGGCGGACGGGGACCGGTGGAAAGGCAAGGCTTCGAGGGAATTCTCCAAGGAATGCGCTAACAACACAGACAGGGATCCCTTCTGCGTGCACTCCCGAAACCGAACACGGAACGAAAATGGAGAAATGGTTAGAAGGGTCCTATGTGCCTATATGGGGTCTCCGAACATAAGAGCTCCTAATGTAAACCCCAATGTACTATACTATAATCCAGAATTCAGGGACCCCTGAGGAGAAGCCCCTCAGCTTGAAAACCCTTATCCGTGTGAACCACCAAATAATCCTGTTGCTATTTTATTCTCCATGTCCCTTTCCATTTAAGTCTCCAGTATTGGTCTTCCGTACTGTTTTTCGGGGGGCCAGTGGATTTGTGTTATGATTTCTGGGGCTACGGCTATGGCAACTGCTGGCGCTTGCATACCCCAACGGAAATCTGCGTTGGGAACCCACAGCTCAAGATGACGCATGCCAGGTTGGTGGCCTAAACCTAAGAAACCTACTAGCAAATAAGGGACTATAGGGGCATAATATAGGGATTATACAAGGATAATGGAAAAGAAAATGGAAACTACTGTTTAGGGTTTAGGATTCCGGGATAGTAAGGAATAGGAGAATAAATTCTACAGGTACTATATCGGGATTATATTCTCTTATTCCTACTAACCCCCAGTAAGGAAACCCCAAACCTTCAACATCAAAAAAGTCATGCTCTTTCAGAGTTGCGGGTATGGGGTTTGGAAGTTGCGTTTAGGGTCTGGCGTAGTAGTTTCCATTTCCTTTTCCATTATCCCAATATATCCCCAATATATCCCGAATATAACCCCAATATAACCCTATATAACCCCTATATAATGCTTATATAACCCCTGTGTAATCCTTATATACTTCTGGCCTAAGCACTCCTGGACCAGAACCCAGAATCCCCGGACTGGGCCAGAACATCAAGCAGCATCCCTCTATATATTGGGGTTTGATAGGGATAATGGAAAATAAAATGGAAACTACTATTATATATTGGGGTAGTATAGGGATAATGGAAAATAAAATGGAAACTACCATAATAGGGTTCGTACAGCCCCAAACCCAAACACACGCGCACACACACAGACAAAAATGAATGAAAAAGCACTCATTCCGGACCAGGAGTCTTCTCCATGTCGTCCCAGTTGGTTACCAGGCCTACAGGACCCAACACTGCGAAACATGGTTTACTCACTGGGGGGGTTAGTAGCAAGGGAATATATCATATTAGGATTATGCAAGGATTACATACCCTTCTTCCCTCCTAATCCCCAGTAAGTTTAAGGTTTGGGGTTGAGTTTACGCGTTGCGCTTAGGAGGGTTTGACATGTAGGCTTTGGCTCCTGGGCTCCGCGATTTGGATTTAGCACTTGGATTGCACAGCCGGCTTGACTCAGTCGACATTAAGGGTTTCTCAACACGTGTGTAACCATCAAACCCTAAGCCCTTTAAGACATGTATTCAAACCCTAGGTCCCTATTGGTGGCGAAACCAGCACCTGCTTTGGTTCGCATACGTAGTGTCGATCAAGCATGTAGCGCAACCTGGTGGCTCTCACGAAATGTCAATAGAGAGAATACATGATCACCAGGAGTAGTTCAACTGCACTGCCAAAACGCATAAACTTAACAGTAGAACAGCCTATAGTTCCGGCTTGATGAAGGAAGGTACCCAAACCAGCCCGAAATTCCTCAATGCTGTACTTGTAACACACGAAAGAAATGCATGCCTCCAAATGAGTCTCTGCCCTAAACCCTACATTGAACTCACACCCTTACAGCGTTGTGTCAATCACCGTTCAAAGAGCCTCTTTGGATTGGATATCTCCTTAGCACAGGCCAGGGTCAGGGTCTGGGGGAATCGGGATTTCGATGTTAAGGTTTTGGGGGTTTCGGCTTACAGGGTATGGGGCGTAGGATGGAGGGCGCCGAGCACAGGTTCAGTTTCTAGGGCATTTCATTCAAGCTCAGGTCTTTGGGAGAGCTCTTAAAATGATGAGTCTCAGCGCACAAAGATCAAAACGAGGTTTTAGCTTCAAAACACCCATATCTGCTCCAACCGTGGGTGTTGTCCAATGAGGATGCAAACGCTCAGTTTCGGACACCCCCCGGTACACCAACACCCAAAGGCCATACCTTAGCAACCCAAAACGATTGCAAGCCATCAATGAATCACAGCACGAAGCCATGGAATCTGATACTGCGACTCGCCACAAGCCTTCAACGCCAAACCACCTAGTCCCCAAAGCCCGTTCATCCCCAGAATCCCTACATCCAAGCCTAAGCAGCTCCTCCCACTTTGAGCCTGTGTATTTTGCAACACACCTACGACAGCAAAATGAAAAATCTTCCAAACTCTGCTGGTCCTCAGAGTCAGCGCACTTCGCCACTTCCAGGCGTCGTCGCCGATGTACCAGTCTATGCTGCAGGTCTGCCAGCATTCCGGCCTCCCGGAATAGAATTATGAGGATATAGGTTAGGAGGACCCCCCACCCTGTAATAGTGACTATAAGGGATAATAAGGATTGTATTACGGTCCAATTATGTTCCTACTATACCACAATTACAGGGTGGGGGGTCCTCCTAAGATATAGGGCTATTTGGGGTATATTTTGTGACATCTGCGGGGTTGAAGGGCTAAGCCAGTCCTGCCTCACTCCCTACACCTAGGCTGCCTGACCTTCCTTGTACCCTTAATTGGGGATATATGGTCCCTAATTGTGGGTACTTGGGTCCTAATAGAAGGTACTAGGTAGAAGGATTCTTCTCCATGCCCCCACGTGCACTCTCAGATATCTAAAAAGCAGTGAGGCACAAACCTTGCACAGGCCCTATCCATAATGGGTATATATAGTAAATAATAGGGTTTCCCCAATATAGTAACTTAAACTAAATTCCTTAATAGCAAGCCTGTATGTCATCACTGCACACACGCCGGTAACCTCCACCCGCCCCTCATCCACCCTAAACCCTAAACCCTAAACCCTTAACCCCTCACAGCAAAGCTCCGGCAGGCCTCTGTCTGCCCAGCACGGTCGGGAACACATCGCGCGGCGCGCGCTCACCGGCGAAGCCAACCTCTCTCATATCAAGGAAGGGAGGTGCATTCTCACAAACAAACATGGAGGCATTTCAACAAAAGAAAATGAAAACTACCATTATGGGTTATATAGGGACTACTTTAAGGATCCATTCCTCCTCAAACCCTAACCCCCAAACCCTTAGTGGGGTTACTATAAGGATTCATTCCTTCATTCCTAGCTAACCAAAGGCCAGCAGCTACTGGCCAATAGTTGGGTCTACTTGGCTTAGGAGAGCCAGGAAGCGGACCGCCCAGAGCCCAGAGCATGCCAAGGTCAGCAATGAAATCACATAAGTAAACATAGTCGTAATAAGCTAGTAATGTGGTAGTATGGTATTATGGTAGTATGTAGCAGCAGTAGCAGTAGCAGTAGTAGTAGTAGTAGTAGTAGTGGTAGTAGTCGTAGTAATAACAGTAGCTGCCCAAAATATTGACACTGTAGGTGCTGCTCGGTCAACATAAGTAACCACAACGGGGCCCACTATTTTGGAAGCCACGTTCAGGTACGGCACGTTTGCCGCCACCGACTCTGGATCTGAGGGGACTCTAGCAGCCGAGCCAGACGAAGCAACCCTGAAGGAGGTCCGTCACGCATGATCAAGAACCAAAAGCTCCCGACCCCCAGATCCCATCACTGCCACTCTGCCTTGCACCCTAGACCCTATAGGCCATAAATCCTAGACCGTGGGCCTTCACAGTTTCGCTTCCGCAGTCGATGACAACCGCAGGGTAGTCATCCTGGCTTCTTCTTATGAAAGGGTTGCCTAACCAACTCCCCTACACTACCTCTCCTTGGCTTCGCCTTAATTGCATTGACTCCTTTTTGTGGCTAAGTAAAAGGGAACCCAAGTGTGGGGGGAGGGGGACTGCTGAGGCAACCCAGAATCTTGAGGGGAGTCGTGCAGTAAGGATGTGGTGCAGCAGTAAGACAGCAGAAGCATCAGCAACAGAGACCAGTATAACGAAAACCTGGCTGGGCATGTTACGAAACAATACTTGTAACTGCTTATAGACAGAGGAAATCTTGCACCGCCTGAGATCACTAGTGCGTTGCATGTCCCGGGATTGCTTAAGCAACAATTGATCCATCAACAATGTCTATTACAGCAATTATAGGGGACTATAGGGTAATGACCAGGTTATAGCCTGCCGTTTGCCCTGCCTAGGCCAAAACCTAAAATGAATAAGTATGAATAATCCCGATGTCCATGTCATCTCTTATTCTTTTTCATCATCATTCGGTTCCGAATCCTGAATGGTAGCATATTCCATGTTCTTTGCCATTTGATTCTCTACTACCTTTACGCAACTTGAGATTTTTCCAGCCTAAATGAAAAGCAAAAGCTACTCGCCACGAGTAGCTGCCCCATTCAGCGAGATTAGGAGACCGCCACAAACATGTCCGTGTTTGGCTTGCAAGGGCTTTCTGGGGACCGTGGTAATTTTGAGCTTCAAAAATCAATGCTTGCAAGCCCAAACCTACTCCGAGCTTAATGTCATGGTTTCCCCCTCTATACCACCCCCCCCTAGGTTCCCCTCTTAATTGAGGTTACTTAGGGGTAATACTTAGGGGTAATTACCCATGATAATGATTGACCCATTCCGCCTCGCCAGTCTCATCGTCGTCCTCCTCAAAATAGATCTCGTCCTCGTCTTCCTCCTGCAGGCATGCAGGCTGAGGGACGTATAGTCCCCCTTAGGTAGATAGAATATGGCTCTGGGCATATGAAAGTAAGATCCCAATAAACCTCATATTCTATCTACTTAAGGGGGACTATAGGTAGCGTATTGTGAAGGCCTGTGGCTCCATAGGATCTTTGTTGTGGGTCCTACCAGAGCCATACAAGGACTACAGATGACTACAGGGCACTGTGCATACTGCTGCTTCCCACTGATAGGAAACTCCCTGCAGGGGAAGAAGCCACAGACCCCAAAATCCAAAAACCCTTCCATCTCAAAGACGGAATTTCCTGGAAGAGATGGGCTTGGGGTTTACGGTGCATCTCCCCCACTCCGGCTGAAGCCAAACCTTGTTCTACGCCCCCTAGTCCCCAAATGAGCTGGTATTCTGTATTCCAAAGTGGGGTAAGATTGTGTTTTGGAACGGCATATGAAGACATCCGCGCAGAAGGCACAATCTATGTACATCAACACCTGGTAATTACAAAGAATATTTGAAGGCTTATGGATGGTTAGTGGTCACTGAGACTAAAATGAAACTCCAATTCGGGCCATAAGCCCCAATTTATGCTGCTCAAACACTACTGCCTAAAACCCTAAATCCCACAGCCCGAAACGAAAAGAAAAACAAACAAAAATGAAGTCCCTGAACCAGAAACCTTAAGCCCCACCTCAATACACCCAACATTGTATGTATGCTTGATTCGGAATTTTGCCTCCTCCATGGCAGCAGGCCTTCAGTTCCAGGCACGCCCATGAGCTCGCCACGGACGGCGCGGAATTACGGCCCCGGAGGACGGGGGCCAGGGTTTAGTGATTGGGACTTTCAAGGTTAGAGGATCTGGGAGGCCTTGGAGTTTCGAACTTGGGATCGCACTTGATCTTGTGGGCCTGAGGTTCCTTGAGGTTGCATGTTCTTGGCTCTTCTCTCGGGGGGTTGATCGTGAGGACCTCTGCGAGCAAGAGTTGCCCTAAACTTCCAGGCTAGCACATGGAGGAAAATTGGCATGCAAGTCCACACCTGATAAGGATAAGGAGCTTTTGTCTTTATGCAAGACTTCCAGGAATCAGCTAGTTTACTTGGTCCAAAGCGTCTGCAAAGCTCAAACATAGAAAGTGCGCTTGAGTCTCGTTGCTCAATTACAATCCAGGGCGGATGCCAAGATTCCCCAAGACTGTCTTCCACTCCCCGACACTCCCAAAAGCCAGGCCCCATCCTAGACGAGATGGTTATAAACTTAATGTCAAGCGTCAGGATAGACTGTTGGAGGGCCTGGATTTCAACAACGCACGGGACCACAAAGGCTTGGGAAGATTCAGCGCAGGACTACCTGACATGGGAATGCGTTTGTCCTGCATGCAGCCGCTCTCTACCAGGGGGTTCTGACAATCAGGGGTCACTTTTGGGTGGGTCTTCGGGTGTCCCTAGAAGGATGCCAGCATATTGGGTGCTATATTACAAGAGCCTCCTATTTTTCTATGTAAGCTACCACATGTTATATCCAATGTGCTGACTGACTTTTCGGTGCAAAACGAAAGTCTGCACGCCCGAGTCAATCTCGGAAATGCGTCTGATGTGGCCACTGGCCATGCGTGAATTACGCCAGCTTGCATGTTCGTAGAAGATACTACATTCTAGTACAAGATGGTATAATATAGACTAAATTATAATACAATATAGTATAATATAGTCTAGTATAGTAAATCTACTGAAGTGATCTCTACTATCCATCCTCAGTGCAGTATGTCCCAAGCTGGCGAAGAAGACTTGGAAAACCCATCAGCCGAGGCTCCCCTGTGAGCCCCCCCAAAAGGAGGCCCACAAAGGCCCTCGACCCCCCAAGAAGGGGCAGTGAACCTGAGGACTAGGACCTTGGTAGCTCCATTTAGGGTTTAGGGTTTAGGGTTTAGGGCTTAGGGTTTAGGGTTTAGGTTTTAGGGCTTAGGTTTTGTGTTTTTTTTTCAACCCCACGGACTTTTGGGTTTAGGGTTTGGAGTTTGGGGTTTAAGGCTTGGGGTTTGGGCTTTAGGGTTCCTGGTTGAGGGTTTGGGGCTAAGGTATTGGAAAATGGGCGGGTGTTTTTCAACATGAGGAAGCCACCTCGGGACCTTGGGATAAGGGGGTGCTACAAGGAGAGAATGCGTGTCTTCATGAAGGACTAATGCTTATAAACCCCTTCCTTTTCGAGGCCTGAATATTCCAATTATAAGCCCCATGAAGAGGAGCGGGATCGTTTTGACGAGCTTTGAAGGAACCCTGACCATATAGGGGCCAAGGTTTTAAGGCCAATCTTGCGGATCCCTGATTTCAACCATGAGGAGGACCACGGAGGGCCCTTTAAAGGGTACATGTTAGGCAGACCCCCAACCCCGTAATAGTGACTATCAGGGATAGTAAGGGTTCTATGAAGGTCCTAGTCTATTCCTATTATACCACTATTACAGGGTGGGGGGTCCTCCTGAGGGATATGGAGGCTCTTATGAGGATATGTAGGGTTTCGGGGTGAGAGCTTGAGATTTGTCGAAACACTAAAAGCAATCAATCTCATCGTTTCTCTTAGTTCAGAACCCACAACGTCTATGACAAGCCTTTCCAAGCTCACATGGAATGCCAAACAGGGCCTCACAATAATAAATGGTCTCTAAAGAGATCCACAAGGTTGCCATGCTAGTTTGGGGAGGGCAGGAGGGCAATCATGGCTCTTCTGCAGGCAAGTGGCCCTCTACGACACAGCCACATCTGGAGGCTCGGAATCCGAGACTGCAGGCTTCTATCTAAAACCTCGGGCTGGGAGAAGAAAGACTTGGAGGTTACGCCGTTTCATGTTGAATTTGTTTTTGCACTTGTTTTGCCATTGTTAGGATAATACCTCTTCGTATTCCTATATAATCCCACCATATATAAATGTACACATACCCTAATATCTTATAGACTGGATTCCCCAACCTGCCCCAAGAGAATCTTACTCGCACCAAAAAAGCGCCAAGCAGGACCCTGGAACTCTGAACAATTGTGAGGTGCTGGGATAACAAAAATCAGGTCCTGCCAGCAACCCCAAAATCATGTCGCTCGTATCAAAGGACCTCCGAAAGGACTTGTAAACCCGGGCCCGGCCACAAAAATGGGTGGACAGCGTTGCTCAAATCTAGTCTCGAAGCAAGGCTTCACAAACGTCAAAGGACATTTAGAAGCACTTTCGGTGCACGATGGTAGGGCCGCTCTCGTCATACTCGCCCTTGGAGATCCACATCTGCTGGAAGGTGCTCAGGGAGGACAAGATGGAGCCTCCGATCCACACGCTGTACTTACGCTCCGGAGGTGCCACCACCTTGATCTTCATGGT
>CAJNIZ010045543.1:26004-44224 GCA_905231905.1 Symbiodinium pilosum
GTTCCCCAGTAACCCCTTGATAATAAGGTACCCTTTTCCCTAATATTCAGGCTTAATAAGGAAACCCAAAATGAAAATGGAAAAGGGTACCTAAACCCTAGACACTATACAAGGAACCCAGGAGCAAAATCAAAATATTGGCAAGAATTCGGGCTTCTACATGAATCCGTCGCTTCGACCACTTCCCCCGTATGGGAACCGATAAAACCCGATAAACCTCTTCGTGAAAACCGAAAAAAAGAAAAGACTGGAATTCCACCTGTATGGGGGCTCTTCGCATTATATACGCATATTATGGTACCCTGAACCCTACATACCCATTAGGGTGCCTTAGCCTGAGTCTGGGTAACCTGTGTGGGGGCTCTTTGTTTCGGAGGTCTTGAAATTAGCATGGAGAAAAAATAGAGACAATGTATGAGGCCCAATCCTGATTCTGAGAAATATCCGTTCCCTAGAGCCCTAAACCCTAAAGCGTTTCAACCCACCCCTGGGGCTCCGCACGCGCTGGAGGATGTCGCGCACACGGAGCAAAATCGAGACCACATCGCCTTTCGAAACGTCGCCACGGAGACCCATGAGGCCATTCCTCGAAAAGCCACTTACTGAGGGATAGTAGGGAATAAGGGAATATATTATATAGGCATGATATAGGGATTATGTTCCCACATTCCCTACCAGCCACTAGTAAGGCAAGCATACTGGGGCTTAGATTGGGGCTGAGGGTTACGGATGGCAAGGCCATCTATTCAACTCGTTTAATATCTCCCAACCCTGCCAGAAGCCCTGGTCATTTAGAATTTGTTCCTGTTGTTCTTCCTTAGGGGTTATAGGGGTTATATACGGGTTATGGGGTTATATAGGGGTTAAGTAGGGATAAGGGAAAAGAAAATGGAAACTACCAGAATATGAAAAGGTATGTACTGATGTGCGTAGCCGTGCATACACATCAGGATGTATCTGTGACCATGTGGGCCGGTGGCCAATCCAAAACAAAGCGAGCCAACATTAGATTACATCCGTCAACATGTATGAGACACAGGGTGGAGCTTCTGCCGGTGGGCCAAGATCTGCAAGCAGATCGCCAAACCTGGACCCCAAAGCACACGTCCTGAGCCCATAACATCCAACATAAATTGCGACAGAAAATCCGAGGCCCAAAACTATGAAGCGAGTTGTTGTTAAGGAACTTGTGCTAAGTAATCCTGATTTCTGAATAGTATGGATGTATCGTGAATATAGCGGTGACTTAGCTTAGGTGCTTTACACCAACCCAGTAGAACCACTGGAGGGCCGAGGAACAGCAGCTCTTCGACGGAGAGCTCACCCCCAGAGTCCTGAGCTTGGCAGGTTGAATCAGAGTTTAGGGTTTAGGGTTTAGGGTTTAGGGTTTAGTGTTTAGGGTTTTGGGTTTAGGGTCAGCTCTTGAAGTTACACCTTGGACCCTACACCGTACAACCTAAACCATAAACCCTAAACCCTAAAACCAGTAGAAATGTAGGGGGGGCTTTGCAAAGGCTTGTTCAGGCTGCTCAAGTTGCACTGCAGGAGTCGGTGGTGGGGATTTCTCCCCCCGCTAACGTCCCAATCCGGGCCACCCTGAACATCACTAAACTTGGCCCCGAAGCTCACACCACAAACTCGTAAACCATAAGCCCTGAACCCACAACCCCAAAACCCTGAACCCTAAACCCTTGCACTCCAAACTCTTCTCCCTAAACCCTA
The DNA here is from genome assembly GCA_905231905.1 of Symbiodinium pilosum. Taxonomy (NCBI): domain Eukaryota; class Dinophyceae; order Suessiales; family Symbiodiniaceae; genus Symbiodinium; species Symbiodinium pilosum. Next base: position 27,727 of record CAJNIZ010045543.1, read on the forward strand.
GGCCCTAATCCCCAAATCATAAACGCTAAACCGCTACACCTTCATCCTCGCGGGGAGTCCTGACTCGACAGGGCAGCCGGACAGGAAGAAGCCCCAAAAACCCAAATCCTAAACCCTGAATTTGCTGGTTGCTCGTAGGGAAAACGGGAAGACATTGTGGGATTCAGGGTTTAGGGTTGAGGATTATTAGGGAACCCAGGAACATATTAGATAGGGATTATATCCCCTTTTTCCCCTCTAACATCTAGTAAGTAAATCCGGGGTGGAGCGGCTCACCAGGAGGGAGTTATTCTCAACCTTAAGCCCTAAACCTTGGGTACTGCCCCCACCCAGTAGCAGTCTATATTACCCATTAAGGGCTATATATAATCATAGTATATTTATTGTCCAACTGTTACTGAGGGGGGGCAGTACCCAACCTAAACCCCTAGACAATATACCGACTATCTCGAGAAGACATGAGGTTACATCAGGACCTACATTGCAAAATTGTCTTGCGGGCAGTTGCCTTTACAGAAACAAATTGCAGAAAGCATTAGGGTCATTCTCAAAGTTGCGTTCCCCTTCGCAGTACGGCATCCAACATTACGTCATTGCGGGCACAAACATGGCCCCTACTTTTGCAAGCGGTACCCTGACGAGCGCTTAGGTCTCCTACTCCTGCCTTATGACTAAGCCGAGTTGTGCACTCCCAGCCCATTCCCCCTCTGTGCGTGTGATCTCTTTGTTGCTAGTAGGGAATGAGAAGGAAAAGAAAATAAACACTACCATACCACTAGTATTCTACAGGACTTACTCTAGGCATCCATTCCTTCAAGTTCATTGCGTACAACCAACTGGATTTGAAGCTTTGGTTTGGATACCTTCCCCCCTGACTTCCTAACTAGGGGTTCAATATATACAGTTACCTTTCGCAGAAACGTTTTTACGTGCGATCGCTGTCTTTTTGGAAGCTTGGCTACTGCACAGCCAGCAAGAGACGCAAGGCTCAAGCATCTCCCAGCAACTGTAAGATTGGTCTGTGGCCCCGCCCAAGTGCCAGTGAGCGGGCGGTCTGTCCATCCGTGGCCACATGCTCCTTATCTGCACGGACCTGGAGCAGCAGCTGCACAGTCTCAGTTTGGCCAGCATTGCATGCGAGCAGAAGTGGGGTGTATCCAGATTTGTCAATGACCTCCAAAGGAGCTGCGGCTTCCAAAAGCAAACTCACAACCTTCTCACGTCCCTGCTTGCATGCAACTTGAAGAAACACTTCCATGAGGCCATGACCTCGTGGCCAGTCCAAAAGCAAGGTTGCAACATCATCCTCCTGGCCCATGTAGGAAGCTGTGTAGAGAGCCGCATACTGTTTCTTTGATGGCTTAGGAAGTTCAACCAGCTGAACATCAGCTTCCATATCCAAGGCTTCCTGACCATCCAACACGTTCCCATTCTGTTCAAGCTTGAAGAAACTCAGAGTGCAGCGCTTTCTTAAGAGCTGCTTCAAAGCTCGTACGTCACTCAACTGCTCCGAGGGGATGTCAAGCAGGGTTCGCCCTGCAAGTGACAACACGCGCACCATTGCAGCAGGTGAAGGCTGGGCTAAGATTTGCCTACTGGGTTTAGGGTGTAGGGCTTAGGATGCTTTGTAGTGGGGAAGATGGGCATAGGGATTGTATTCCCCTATCCCCTATCAAGAGCCAGTGAATTTGAAGCTTTGCATGAAATGTTTTGCAGTCCTCTGAAGCATGTGACACAGGGTTTGTATTTGCGGTCCCACTTGGACACCCAATACATACACTCACCTGTATCCCTAACGAATCCTATATACACTCACCAAGAACCATAATCAACACATATCAAGACCTATCCCTGCTCCCTTCAGCCACTACATTACCACAGTGTCCATTGGAAAAGTTGCTATTCTATTTGATTCGCCATCATTATGTACTACGTCCCTTTATATCCCCATAGATTCTTTTCAAGAGCCCTACTCAATACAAGCCGGAACTTGCAAACTCTGGAGGCCCTGTCTGTGGGGTAGACCAAAACAAGGGTGTTTCCGAAAATACGGGTTCCCGTTTGGGGATCCCCATGATAAGGTTGAGTATGTTTAGGGGCCTTTATCAAGGTAAGAAAGATGTGGTTCATAATTTCCCCATGTGAGAGAGACCAAGTGTCTCTACCCTTTCGGCCTACTTCGAGACTGACATCATGCTGGTGTGAACCTGTGAGGAATCAGGGTGTAGGGTTTAGCCGTAATGGACAAGACTCTCCTGGAGACAGGACCTGGTTCATTTCGGCTGAGGCATTCTCTAACTTCAATCTAGCTTTGTACACAATGGCTCCGCACAAACCTTGAGTAAGCGCCTGCGGGACAATCAAACATACTTTAGGACGACCCCCACTCTGTACTAGTGGTATAGTAGGAATATAAGAGGACCCTGAGATAATCCTTATTACCCCTTATTGTCACTATTTCTGGGTGGGGGGTCCACCTAAAACATACCTATGCTGAAACACCCTGTCGTTACTCACCACAGTGCAGTTCTTCAAAGCTTCCACCAGCCCGCACACGCGCTGCACAAATTGCCATACTAGGCAAAAAGCCAACGGGCGTCGACAACACCCCGCTTTCTTTGCTTCGGACTTCTTCTGCAATATGCACCCAAGGCAGCTTTTAACAAAAAGTTGAGGACAGCCTGAAGTACAACCTCCCGGGCCCCCAAACATTGGCGGTTTCCTTGAATAGGGGGACGCCAACATAGATTCCAAAATTCGATAATCCTTCTTATGGGAACCCCCAAAAAGGTATCAGAGACCCCAAATTTATATATCCCTGTATACCCCTATACGTCCCTTAGTAACCCCTTTGAAGGTACCCCTACTTGTAAACCCTGATTAGACCCAAAGCCCTGGGGCAGAAATGCTCACTAGGTCAGGCCATGCGGCAACATCCAGGATGTTGAAGAGCTCAAACCTGGGTTTAGGGTTTAGGATTTAGGGTTTGGGGTTTAGGGTTTGGGCTTCAATTCCTTCCTGTGGGTTGCTGTTAAGGAACTTAAGTTAAGTTAGCATAATGGGTATATATAATCAATCATAGGGTTTCCCCAATATAGTAACCTACATTAAGTTCCTTCGCTGCAACCCTATTCTTTGTGCTTTGTTTCTTACTGTTTTCTTTTTTTGGGCGGTTTGGAGTTGGGGATTCAGGCTTTCGGGGTGACAGGGCCACCCAGAGAAGATTTGAAGAATGAGCTAGAAAAAGCTGCCGCTTGAACCACCCCTGCTGCTCACACGAGAACCGGTGCCGGGAAGACTTGGGCATTGAGGTGGACCTCCTGAACCTTGAGGATCTCAGGCTTAAGCCTGACAGAAAAAAAGTGATTGGTCAGCCCTTCGCGAAATATGCATATCGTGGGGTGGTATGCCCAAAGCGGTTTGCCATACCTTTCATGCAAGATAAAGGTTTGGCTGGTCGATAAAAGGGCTGTTGCCCTGGCCTTGCGCGGCCGCAAGGAACACTTCAAGTCCATCATGTTAAACATGCACCTACCTACTGAAGGGCCTCCCGATCTTCGCCGGAAGCCGCCTACCCAACCCTAAACCCTTATCATGGGTCTTCCGGCTTCCGTAAAGAAGAGTGGTCCTCTTTTGGCAGTCCTTGTATTACTGGTGAAAATTTGCTGAATCATACAAGGAGGACCCCTCTTCTTGGAATTTCCCGTTGGCATCTTTGCTTCTAAGCTCTGCTGCATGCTCCTTCTATGTAGATGCTTGTGCCACCTTCCTCTCCTGTTTCAAAAATACCGCCTCCGTGTCCTCTGCATCTTTCGTGTTGATAGGCCTTGAGCTTTCGGATGCAGAGTGCAGAGGGCCTAGGGCCTAAACCGTATTCCTGCACCCTGCCCTCAACATGAGCGAATGTAGGGCTGACGCACAATTTGCTTCCTATGCTTCCTATGCGGGGTTGTAGTACAGCCGAGAATGATCATAGGATTGTGTGGCAAACTGCGATGTCATAGTGCCAGGCATGTGTTCATGAACACTCTCAGCAACTATACCTGCTGCCACAGAAGTGTCACTGAAGCTTGCGCCCTACAACGCAGGATGTGATCACAAAGTGTACCTAGGAATGCTACCTTCAACCCAGTCATCATAGTAATCCCCTCCCCTAGTATTGCACACCCCCCCCCCACTCCCCTATGCTAAATTCTCCCAATATATTATAATACACCACATAACAGGAGTATTCAATATAAGGGGGCGTGGGGGCTTTAAAACCCTAAACCCTAAACTTAGGGGTGGGGGTGTTAATATTAGGGGGAAGGAGTATGGCCTTGGGGCTTGCCGCTGTCTTGGTTCCATCAGGTGGGACTCCCCACATGGACTGTTTTGGGTTTAGGGTTTAGGGTTATGAGCCCCTTTTGGTTCTAGATTATATAACGGCACCTAAGATCTAGGGGTACCAAAATGGGACCCCAGTTTGGGGGATTACTCACATAATGGTGCCTTCTGAAGGACGGAACTCGCCAATTTCGGGAATTTGCCAAAAAAAAAATGTAATTTCCCAAATTCAAGGGACCCCAAATACTGTGACCCCTCTTATGGGGGGACCCCGATAAGGTACCCCTAACTTGGAAAAATCCCCAAAACGTCGGAGGTCTTACAGTGCCGAGCTTAGGTTAGGAGCTTGTTGGAGATGTCTACTTCGGCCTCCTCAAGGACGCGGACAAATTCCGCATCCTGAAATCAGGCGGCGTTTTACTCACTCTTAGCTGGGCATGGGGGCCTGGGGCACGCGGATTGACAAGGGGACCGTATAAAAACTACTAAGGAGCCGATTCACCTTGTCCAACTAAGCACGAAAAAGTTTGGGGGTGAAGGTGCAGGCAGGGTTTTATATTGTATGGCTCAAGGGCAAGTCTCATGTGATTGCGGCACAGAGCAGGGAATCCTGTTTAGGGCTTGGAGAGCAACGTGTAAGGCTAAAGGCTCAAGGCTTAGGATCCTCTACCATAAGCACTAAACCCTTTTTGCAACAGGCTTTCTGAGTCCGCCCAGTAATCAGAAGCCCAAACCCTAAGGGATGCAGAAGGCAGGACTTCAAGCTGATGATTGGGGAGAGGCTCGCAGTGGGTGAGGTACTTACAAATGGGCATAGGTAGCATAGACTTGTTCTGACCAACGGGGCTAGGTTGATAGGGTCCTCATTTCAGGGGTCGGGGCAACTAAGATCCCCCCATCATTCAGGTCCAAGTCGTGGCAAACAAGGCTCGGGTATGCAAGCGCTCCTTTTGACTAAACCTTTCCTGGCTCCTTCTTGGGATATGAACCAATTGTGCAATGTCACCTTCCTTATTGCTTCTGCAGTGAAACACTGCACAAAGGCCCAGCATCACACCATTCATAGCACTACTACCATGACCATGACACTACAAGTACCAGTAACAGAAATTGTCCTGGGGCCACTGAAAATGCTTTCGAAGCCCTGAAGGTGGTCTCTGGCTGTAACAGTTTCCTGGGTTGGCATTAAAGGTTGAACAGAAATTGCCGGAAGAAGGAAACCGTATTTACTGTGTCTCCCTGCTATGGGAACTTACGAAACCCATATGTCATCCCAGTCTCCATTCAGCTCTACATCAATTTTCCAGCTAATTATTCATCATGGGAATTTGTGAAAACCGTAAACCCCAAACCCTCATTGAACCCTAAACCCTATTAGCAGCAGCCCAGTTTAGGGCCTACAGGGCTCATACATACCATGGGTGGCTAGATGGGGCTCCAATGTCTTGATATCTGTCCCTCTTCGCAGGGTATTGCTACTCTGGATGGGTTACTCTGGGTGCGGTTCGGCTTAAGGTTAGGACGGCCTGCCTAACCTAAACCCTAAACCCTAACCCGCTCGTTGGATTGGCTCAGTTTGAGAAGCTTCACAGCTTACTCACTACTTCTTCACCCCACACCTGGATCCTTGCATACATCACTCCAAGGACCGCTAGCGACTGTGAAAGCTTGCTGCAACAGGTTTAGAGTCTAGAGTTGTGGCTGGGAGGCAAGATCCATGCAAAGGAAACCCCAGTACAAACGCCCGCACGCAAGCAAACTTAAACATCGCCGGCAAGGCCACCACATATTCTCAAGATACCTCATCACGCCCCAGCCCCTTCTTAATCCTAAGCCCGAAATCCTAAAGGCATCCGAAATCCCAGTCCCAAAGTCTAAAGCCTAGACCTTATAGTCACCCTTAAGTAGATAGAATATGGCTTTAAGTACATTATAATAAGATCCCCATATACCCCATATTCTATCTACTTAAGGGGGACCTTAGCCGTAGAACGGCATGAAGGGGATTGCAGATCTGGCGGTCCTTCAACCATGCTTGGAAAACCTCGCGGGTGATGTTGATGTGGCATTCCTGCAACAAAATGATTTAGGGTTTAGGGTTTAGGGTTTAAGGGTTTAAGGGTTTAGGGTTTAAGGGTTTAGGGGTTTCGGGTTTAGAGTTTAGGGTTTTGGGTTCCACTATCCCCCAAAAACCCTAAATCCATCAACCCTAAACCCTATAAACCCCCAACCCCCAAACTCTGTCCCAGACTTAAACTTGATGGGTGGTCGGGCTTTCACAGAAATCTTCTCCCATCTTCTCCCCCTTGTGCTTGGGGCAGGTGATCCCTGTTCACTATGAGACCCAGTGTCAATTTAATTTTGAATATGCGTTTCCATTTGGCTCTCCATTCGTCAGGCGATAATGGCAGTCCTCCAAGACTTGGAAGGCAGCATTGGCAATCCTCTTTTGCTCTGCTTGGTTACGGCCTTGGAACTGGCTGCTGAAGCATCGTATTGGGCTTGTGGGGCTACGGGATTGCAGAAGTTGAGGGGTTGCGGGTTCAGGGCTTCCCCACGTTCACCCAGCTAAACTTAGCTTCAGAGGCTGGGTGTTTTTTAGGGTGCTTCGTACTTGGATGCTGTCATAGAAATTTCCTACAGAGACCCTGAAGAGCCTGAATGGTGGATTTGGGGTACCGTTTCAGGGTTGTACCCCAAGGGTTGTATTCTTGTCCTTCGCGTGGCACTTAGCACCCCCACTAGAAGCAACTTTTAAGTATCTGTAATAGGAACATAGGGGCAGCTACGTAAGGCCCAATCTGGGCCATATTAGGGGAACATTTCAGGGGTACGACCCTAGCGGTGCAACCCTGGAATCCTTCACCATATACCTGCAGTCCCCCTTAAGTAGATAGAATATGGGGTATATGGGGATCGAAAAAACAATATACCCAAAGCCATATTCTATCTACTCATGGGGGGACTATAGAGTAAAGAGGACTGTTCCAGAATCCTCAAGGATAGGTGCACTGACATTTTGGACTATTGAAGCCTCTGGACTGCCGGAGGGCTATCAAAAATTATCATGTGCACTTATAACCCAGACCCCCAAAAGGATCTAAAAAATAGATCCCCTAGAACCATAGGGGAAATCATATAAGGATTATATAGGGNNTCCTCCCAGGGGTCTGGGAACCCCACTCACTAACAACACGGGAAGGATGTTCTGCCTCTGCCCTGAAAGTCCGAGACCTCCATTGATAACCAATTCACTTTGCTCAAGATCTTTTTGTTGAAGTGATGCGCGGGCTTCCTGAGAAAGACAATTCTTGCAAATTTATAATGAGCTGACACCAAACCCCCCCAAACACAAACAAAGCAAACGGCAGGGCAAACCCCCTTGCACGAACACATCTCCAGCCCAAAGCCACAGCTCCTAAACTTCTTAAACCCTAGCCACGAATCACAGCACGCCTCCCCACTCTTTGCCGCCGATCTCTGGGGCCCTGACTACGCCCTGCGTCCGTCAAGCTTGACAGCTTCTTCATGGCATCCTCGGAAATCTTCTGCAGCATGAACTTGGAGTTGTCGCCTGCAGGAAATCTTTTAGAATTATGCCTTCTGCATTTGGTATGGAGTTTCTAGACCAAGGTTGACTTCGGGGATTCAAAACGTGGGCTGAATATTGGCCAAAAAGCGATCAGGGTCGCAGCCTTGGTTTTCCTCCTCCAGAAATCGTACACTAGGTAGGCATGTTCTGAAAAAGACAAGTGCTGTCTATAAGGTGATGCGCGGGGGGGGGACTAATCCTAGTGATTTTTTGCTCAGCGTTGTAGGTCCAGATCGTTTCCAGCTTCGGAAGCATGCGGCTTGCAACAACAAAATCCTTAACAATAGAAGTGAGCGTCAAAGCCGCCGTCCTTCTGGCGTCATCCTGTTAAGCGCGCAGAGAATGATAGTTGTTCTTTCCATGTCTTGCCACAGCAATACCGAGTGCAACCTATAGTGCCCTCTCACTACGGCTAGCACCAGAGCTACGCTCCGAAACCGCAAAACCCCCTAAACCCTATAGTAGCTTCTATTTTCTTTTTCATTATCCTATATAACCTCTATATAACGTGTCCGATTGGCAAGGTCGAAACAGGCTGGGATCGAGAATAGTGTGCTTTCTTATGCCTCGTATGCTTGCGCCCCATGTGTCCAAAAGCTCTCACCATCAGGACCCCCACGACGACCCACCGTGACTTTGCCCCTTCTGAAAGCCTTCTCAAAGCTTGTGGAAAGAGTTGATTGAACCTGTACATGGGGGTTTCCCAAAATTAGGGGTACCATTTTGGGGGTCCCCATAATAAGGACTATAGTATATTGGGGTCTATATTGGGGTTCCCCCTATTTTGGGAATCTACCACATCTGCCTGCATGGAGCTAGGTTGGTGGTTCAGAGTTGTACCCCAGGATAACTCGCCCAAACAACTGTCCTACTCTCTAGCTCCAAGGCTTTTCCTATCTCTTGGCAAAATGCCTTGTATGATACCTCTGACAAACTTCCTCTTCTAGGGGCAAACAAGCTCTCCCTTTCTCTCCCCCATCTCTCTCTCTCTCTCTCCTTCTCTCTGATCCTCTTCTTCTTCTACTATCCATATGTATATCTAAAATACTCATTAAATTTTATATATATATATATATACATCTCTCTCTCTCTCTCTCTTGCGGTTGTGCTCTCGCTCTATTGCCATCACTAAAAGGGTACTCTCCTTGCGACAAGCAAGCAGGGCGCACTGACACCCCAGTAACCAGGGCGATTTATGTACTGTAATTCTCGGACCCTCCACTTCAAGACCCTGAGCCCTGAATCCCAGTCAATTGAATCCCTACAGCTTGATTACTGCATCTTACACACACTGTTTCGGCTCTAACTGGAAGCCATGAATTAATCATACGGAACCCTGAACCCAAAACCCGAACCCTTTCCCATATCATAGCCTGCCCGGGGCTCATTTATGAACTTGGCCAAGACCATCCTCAGTGAAGCTTCTTGCTAATGACACAGACGGTTCTGGAGCCTAGGCCTCTAGGGTTTGGGATTTAGGGGCCCCCTATAGTAACTGTTACCCCCTAGTAGAAAGATCCCCTGGGATCCCAATTGTCTAGTGTAGCTCCCTGGAAAGCCACTCTATACACGTAGGACCCGGCCGAAACAAGACATCCATAGAGCCATGCCCGCGAAGTCGAAGTGTCCATTTTGAAAAATCGAGTAACCTCAGACCTTTAGACTCAAGACCCCCTTCAAGCAAGGCAACTACCTCAGACTACATACAGTGGATACTTAAAATCCTGGATGAACTCACGACTCAATGTACTATTCTGAGGTTATAAGGTGCTTAGGGTCATAAAGGATGTTTTGTGTCAACGGCATATGTTCTTCTCCTGTCTTCAACACAATTTGCTTCTGGAAGGGTGCATCAGGGTACTGGTCCTTAGCTTCAAGATCCCGCTGACGGAAAATGGATTCGACGCGTCATTACGCCGAGATTTTGGGAATGGCCTCAACAAAACCGAGGCCGCGGAAACAATGTGTCCACATTGTGAACTGCGGTGGAACCCCTGGGTGATACACAAAAGTCCCTAAGCTGGCCCAAAACACCAAACCTCAAAAACCCTTACATAAAGAAAAGGCAGGAGCTGCTCAACTCTGACCCGTCACTCCGTGAACCCTACACCCTACAACCCTTCATCTCTGAACCTCGAAACCCTAAACCCTATATACGCCTATTCTGGCAACTTACTTTAAGTTCCTATACAACAGCCCAGCTGGGTTGCTGTTAAGGAACTTAAATTAAGTTACCATAATGGGCATATAAAGTAAAAAATGGAGTTTCCCCAATATGGTAACTTAATTTAAGTTCCTTAACAGCAACCCAGTAGACCGCCAGGGGGCTTCAGGGCCACCTCAGTCATCTCCGCGCTCTCTCCCAGCTCCTCCGCTTATAGATATGTAGGGATTGTTCGAACTGGGGGCTTTCTGGGGACCACAAGGGATAAGTAGGGATTATACGGAAATTAGAATAAGGGTTCTATAGAGACTATTTTGAGAAAATATCCAGCAGTGAAGTACCCTCGTCGGGGCTCGGGGGACACAACACTACTGCTCAGAAATGGCATTGTCACGGGCAGGGACTGCTTGAAGGAAATCTATCAAACAAATCAAGCGTTCACTCGCAACTTTAGTTGGTTGCTGTTAAGGCCCTTGAACTAAGTAACCAGGCGGCAAGCAGACCCGGCGGCTCGTCACTACAACGCTACAAAGCACAACTCTGAAGAAGCCACAGGGCTCTGGGATGTTGTAAAGCTGCTTAGGATTTCGGATCCTATTTGACCTTCTGAGACTTTGAGGTGATTGTATCACACGGGCCACAGCAAATCCAATCTACAAATCCAAACCTTGAACCTCCAGCACAATCTTAGACCCCGAAACCCTTTTGTGTCCCGCCTGATCTGCTTTTGGTGGAGACAGCAGCAAGAAAAACTACTGGGAAACTCGACGAGGCGCTGCCCGTACTCCCGAAATCCTGAATCCAAGACCATGAACTCTTATCACAAATCACGATCTTTGAACCCAAAACCTTTTTCCCACCCTGGAACCTGTAACCCTAAACTCAAAGCCTGTCGAGGCACTGGAACTGCCAACATAAATGAGGAATCAACCGTCCACCATTTAGGGTTTTGAGGGCCAGATGCTGCCACCCATGACCCATGAGTGATTTTTTTTTTACAAGTTAAACTCCTTCTGCTTCCGCTGGTTCTGTGATTTTGTCACGTTGTCGATGAAAACCTGAGGCGCTGTTGTAGAGGTAGCGGTCTCCAAAGGTTGGGACTCCCCTCTCTAAGAGTCCCTGCAATGAGAAAAGGGTATTGGAGTCAATCATTGTTCCCGATATTTACGGAAACCTCCGGATCCTAAATCCTGATCCCCAAACCCATATACCTCTATATGCCCTAATATTGCCTGTACAACCTCTTGGGAACCCCAGGTAGAGCTTCGTTCTTTCCTGAGTACCCGTACAGGATTTACAGACAGTTTGCGCAGCTGGTCGGGATTGCACAGGTTCAAGGATTGGGGTAGATGTGCAGGTTGTGAGGGTTGCGATTACAGGTCTGACTGGGTGTAGGCTGTGCCCGTTGCTTTCTTCAGGAAAATGCATCTTGCCTCGACATGGACAATGCCCTGACTTCAAAAAATGCAAAAATCTAATACACAGGACGTATTTACTTTTATGCGTCTCACCACACTGTCTAGCACACATGTGACGCAAGATTCGCAACAAACAGTAATGTGAGATTCCGGCAAAGCCACAACTGGACGCATCTGACCTAAAAATTCAAGGAAGAGATCATGTGAGCCTTCTCTGAAAGTTGTCATGTTTTGCCTTCGTAGGTGCCCCTGGAATTTTCTTAGGTCCCCCAAAACACCTTACTCCAGTCAGTAGTACACATGAAGCCCATGCCATGCAACCCATCCTTAGTCTACCCGGCCACAGGCTGCCAACCAGGTCTCTTTGCACTCCTACCCATTTTACGGTTAAGGGTTTGTGCTACATTGCTACATTGCAACAGAGCCCAGCATTCAATTTCGCATCCCCCGAGACCTCCTACGGAAGCCAGATGCTCCAGACGCCGCAACCTGAAGCTGCTTAGTGCTGCAAATGCCCTCCAAGGTAGAGAAGCAACGGTTTAACTACCATCCAGACGGACCCTGCATCTGGTTGAACCCTCAATCCCTTCATGGCCCTGGGGTTGCGACGGCCATGATCAAGTTGAAGAGACCGACGCTGACCAACATCTCGACAAGGACGTAGCCCAGGTGGAATGGGGTCCGGTACCGTGGGAACATCTTCTCCTAGGTCTAACTTAGAATGCCCCATTCTAACAAGTAGGACTTGAGGCAAAAAGTTCGGGATTCAGGCTTTAACAGCTTAGATTTGTGTGGCCTTCTGCTGCTGCACTGAAATCTACTTTCGTTTCTTCATGTAAGCTAAGAATTGCAATCAGTGGGACAAAACGGAAAGCATTCCACAGAGCAGCCCAGCTTCGGGAATCGGCTCCCCGTCATAGCCCTCGCATGTCCCTGTGAAGCATCGGAAGAGTGTAAACATCGAAGAGTCCACCGTCTGGAACTCCGGCAAGAACTCTTTCCTCACCCGGCGATCCCAAACATGGGGTCTTCTGATAGGAACAAACTCTTGCTGCAAAATTTCATCAGACAGCACTTCAACCTCGTAAGCGCCCTCCCGCAGAAACTATAGCCACAGGCTTGTAGGGGAGTGGAGGTGAGGGAAAGGGCTGGGCATCATGCTTTGGATGGCTAAAGGGATGATCAACTTCAGCGATGGCTTTTTGGCCTCCCACTAACAATCCCCACGCCGTAAACCCTGGCCATGTTTCTAGGGGCAACGTTTCGGTTCCCCTGCACGGCCCCAAACCCCATGGCAAGCCTGCAAGAAAGGTATGCTCAACCTTAGTAGAAGGCCGTTCCCAGTTCCTTCCCCGCAAAAAAAACCCTACACTTCCAGAAACGTGTACATCACCTTACTTGTGCTGAGCGGGTAGCGGATTCAAATCATAATCCCTATCCAACCCCCTCACAATGATATCTATGGTGCGTCCCATCTCCCCCTTCAGCCCGAGAAGTCGCAGGGATTTCAATGGACTTTAGGAATCCTTCCGAAGGATTACGTGAGTCTTCGCGAGAAACTCCGGATTTGTGGGCACGTTGGAGCATGAACAAAGGACAGACTGAGCACGCAGCGCTGGCCCTGGGATGATACCAGGGTGAAAAATTCCATGACCCCCAAATTACATCAAGAAAGGGATCCAGAATTCAGCCTAATCATGAGCAAGGATCGGATTCGGTAAACCCCAACCTCGATGCTTAGGTCCCCATGATGAATTCGCACATGATAGTTACCGCCTCGGATCTACATGGTCTGGGTTGGGATCACCAAAACCATCTCTGAATGAGGACTACTTTGTAACCACAACCCCCCGCCGTAACGGATAGTCCAAGGGTGCTAATATTAAAGCGTTAAGTGACCAAACCATGTGTCCTGCTTAAGTAGCACAATGGTGGCTTGTAGGGAATGACCCCCATGATCCCTATATGATATATTCCCCTATTCCCTGCTAACCCCCAGCAAGATAAGGGGATACTGGTTGCCCTTACCTGCAGAATGAGGATCCTGCGTGTATCATTTGACTCTTACAGAGTCCTCGTTATAGCTGTCTGCGTTCCCAAAATCCTCCTATTAGTTTGGAGTTTGATGGCTTCAAGTCTGACTCCGTGGGCCTGCACAGCCTGGGCACAACTCGTAGAAACCCTGGACCCACAACATTTGTTGGCTGCTTCAAGCATACCTATCCACCTAGTCCCTAGATCAAACATCCTCAGGCCTCACGGGTTTTCACATAAGCTTTAGCCTGCAAACCCTGAATCTTGCTTCAACTCTGCAACCGCCGACGAACCCTGAAGCCCGCATTGGACAACCCCAACCCCAGCCCAGGTCACGTGCTCTGAGGGCCTGACTCCTCTCCGAAGATAGATCGTACCAGCACACCCATTGTGAAAACCACTGCCATCAGCAGCACGATCCTCAAAAAGTTTCTGGTTTGCGGCATTTTCTGGCCTTGGCCTTGCGCTTGAGGATTAGTCAAGAGAGTGTAAGCCTTCAGCAGCTACGCACATCTGATTTGCGCCAGCTCTGGGGTACTTGAGCTCCTGGTCTAGCAGCAATGGAATCTCAGTACCAGCTCAAACTTGTGCTTGAATCAGCCACTTAATTTTGGCAAGCACTTGAACAGCTATACCAATCTCCAGATAATCTCCACCACGAACAAAGAAACAAAGCTTGCTGACCCCGTTGGTAGTCGGACTGGCAAATGGGGCTGCTAGCCACCAACCAAGCTCACTCAGTTACTCTCATGTGGTAGGAATTCGTAATTTGATTTTACATGGCTGCCTTTGCCAGTCCAAGCATCAAGAAGGTCAGCAAGCTCTGGGTATTTTGCTGATGCTAGAGATTCGTGCACTTGTTCAAGTGCCTGCCTGGAGTCTACATCCCGCAACGACAGCTGCAGTAATTACAGCATCAGGGGGCACGGGGGGCGGCGCTTGCCGTCTCAAAGGACATGGAGCGGACAAAAAAGGTGACGCTGTGGTTAGGTTTTGCCGGATGGCGTAACTCATGACGTTACACGTGTATCTTCCGAGCCGTTCAAACACGTCTGCTTTGAAATGTAGGTCGTAGAGTTTGTGCATTTCTCAGGATACTAGGGGAGGAGGCCTTCTTGAATATGGATGGTTCCTGGACGATGGGGTCTAAGAACCCAAACAAGAGGCCATGCTGCGAGTCATTGCTCAGCCCCTCACCTAGCTCTGCTAGCAAGGAATGAAGGAATGGATCTTTACATAGTAGGCCTCATGCAATCCCCGACGAAACATGGCTTAGATTCCTTCATTCCCTGCTAGCGAGCCAGGCCAATTAAACTGGTACTTTGCCTGAGGTGAATGGAAAAATTCTGCCTGGTGATGTATACCCAGCTTTGCTTTTCACTTTCCACTTAATTCTCCATTGGACAACCTCTACGTAAACCCACACCCTAAATCTTGGACCACCCCTCAAGCCCCTTTCAGGCTCTCCAGGAAAGGCTCGCCCAGAAGAGAGCCTGCAGCCCACTGAAGAGGCCCAGCGCCATCAATTTCAACTCCTTGGACTGCTATTTTGCTTCAGGGTTTATACACGCGCATCGCACAAGTGCAGGGTTTAGGGTTTAGGGTTTGGGGTTTAGGGTTTACGGGTTAAGGGTTTGTGGTTTGGGTTTAGGGTTTAGGGGTTTAGGGTCCGGTAGGGATGTAGGGTTCAGGGCTTTATGCTCTACAGGTCCAGGGTTCTGGATAGGGATGTTGGGGGTAGCTCCATTCAGGGCTGTCTGAGTTTAGCACCTACGCGGGTATCTGAAGAGCATTCGTATTGCTCCTCATGCCCATCTGGATTTCTAGGATGCTGGGTTCAAGGCTTTGGCGTACAAATTCCACGTGGTGCCACCCCGAACATCTGAAGATTTTGGAGAACAAGAGAGGCCAGAAGGATAACACATAGAATTCATGAGAACACTAGTCAAAGAGAAAACACAAGCAACAGAGGAACAAGGTCTTTAGTCATGTCAGCATCCCCCGGCAGGATTCTCAGAATGACCTACAATCCCCTGAAACCCTACAAATCCTAGAGCCCTGAACCAGAATACCCTAAACCCTAAACGAATCTTTAGGCGTGGACCCTTGTAATCCCTTAAGATCCTGAGTGGCATCTTTATTCTCATCAGCTGCCACATGAATGCGAAAGAGACAGGCCCCCTGCCGCATGAGGCTCCCAAATCCGAGCCCTAAACCCTGAATCCTAAACCACAAAACCATGAATCCTGAAACACGTAGTCCTTCTGAGGTAGATAAAGGGCATATGGGGATCTTACTGACTAAAGCTATTGTTACCGGGCAAGTCCATACTCGATCTATTTAAGGGGGGCTGTAAGTCAAGACCCTATGCCCTAAACACTGCAACCCCTCAACCCTGAACCCCCAAACCCCAAAACCATCCTAAACCCTAAACCCATAAACCCCTACACCCTTACACCCTAAATAGTAGCTTCCATTCTCTTTACCATGATCCCTATACAACCTCAACATATACCCTATAATCCCCATATAGCCCTCATATAATCCCTTATACCCTATAATCCCCGTATGACCCCTATAAATTCCATGAAACCCTAAGCCCTGCAAGGCACCTTGAAGATCTTAAACCGCATGATCCGGACGAGCCGAGCCAAGCGAGCCAAACGCAACACCTGCAAACGGCTTTAAGGGTTCAGGGTTTAGGGTTTAGGGTTTAGGGTTTTGGGGATTAGGGTTTTTTATGACAGCCATGCGCTTCCAATGCTCGTCGAGAAAATGGAAAACTTAAATGGGTGGCGCGTTGGCGCTGCCACCAGCCGATCAGGGAAAGTTGAGGAGTGGTCGAGATACTGTTGCAGTCCTAATAGATCCTGACGCTGATCTGGATTAGAACATATCTCTGGCACATAATACTCCAATGCTAGCTTGGAAACAATAGACAACCAGTATGGAGGTGGGGGGCCT